>JAVJIF010007270.1:0-209346 GCA_038442645.1 Agave tequilana | reverse complement strand
CAATGTATGAATTAATGCATAGATGCATGAAAAAGAAGAAAGGAAAGGAAATGGTTACCTTAGGTGGTGGTTCCGGTGGTGGTCTGATTGGTCCACGAAACGCGGCCCAATCAACTTTTCTTGGGTCTCGGAGGAACCCACCAGAAATATCTTTAATATAACCCATTAAAAAGATGTATCCATCAAGGATCTTTATTAAATATTTACCCATCTAATTTCATATTTTATAATGATTTCAGAGTCAAATTTATCAACCACCTCGTCCAGAATGGAGTATGAAATGATAGAACGGTTGACTTGGACTCAGGAAGGACAGGAATAATACCGACTCGGGAAGGTGACTTAAGTCAAGTAAGGGTTCAGGAGTCGAAATTGGTTCAAGAAGTGGGTCCAAGTCAAGAAGTTGAAACTCTAGTCCACATGTATTTCTAACAATGGAATGTGACTTAATGTGGGTGATTCCAGTTCAGGAATGATAGGTGGAGGAATCAAAACTGACTCTAAAATATTACTCAAGTTTGGTAACACAATAGGAGTCAATATGATTCAGAAAGTTGAACTGGATCACAGATTTGAGAATCTAGGTCACATATCTCATTGAGTGAATATCAAAAAATTGAGAACTTGCCAATTTGTCAATAGGATTTTCAAAATTGTATAATTGGTCAAGTTCAATATGATCCTCAAGAATGGGTGATTCAATTTCATTATGAATTGGTACAGGACAATGTTGACTCCGGGAAAAGATTGAAGTCAGGTGAAGATACCAGAGTCATTATTGAATCAGGAAGAAGAATTGAATCACTAAGTTGGGGTCAAGATCATATTCATTCTCAAGTTCTATTTCAGGAAAGGAATAACTTGCCAAACTGTCAATATCTTTTTCAAAATTTGGAGTTTGGGCAAGTTCACATGGTTGTTCTGAAATAGAATCTTGATTTCAAAACAACATGACTCTTCGGCTCTAACAGAATGGTAAGTGACATCAGGACGGTGAACGTAGAGATTCGACCATCATATCTATGTCACGATTACGAGTGTTTTGAGCCTGAGTCATGGCTTCAAGCATCTTTTCATAATTGATAGGTTCATTGTTTTGATGAAAAGATGAAGAATTGTCTTGGAAGTGGTAGTGAAATTGTGAGTCCATCAGATTTTGGGATTTGTGTTTGGACTCACGCATACTCATTTCCAAAATGATGGTTTCCTATTTTGGACGGGAGAGAACTGAGTACAAACTCTTGAAAATATTGTGGATTAGGTGGAGAAGGAGGACAATTTGGTTGAAAATTGGACTCGGGGTAGGTGAATCCCCACTGACTCTGTGAAGAGTTGAAATCGTTATGGAAATTATAGTCATACGATGGGGGACATGGGTTATATTGATTCGGATAAGACCAATCGGCACACTAGGTTGGTTAAAGTCATGATATGCCGGGTTGGTAATATCTGAAAAAGAGTTCGATGTGTAATATGGATTATTATTGTAGTTGGAAAAATTATTATTATAAGCCATATCACACAATGGAATACAAATAAAAAGAAAGAAAAACAAACAAATAAACAAACAAGAAAGAAAAATTCTAACCTAAGTTAGGGTAGACTTAGGACCTAGACGACTCCTAACTGGTTAGACTGTCCACGAGAGGTCTAATGTAGACTTTAACCACAAGCTAATCAGCCAGGTCAGGGCAAGGTTGGTGGGAGGTTTTCCGTCAAAAAGACGTTCCTTAATTAAATAACCACCAACCTTCGGGCTTTCGGCCCTTAATCCCTTTCCTAGACACTGATTTTGCAGGAGTTCAATTCCAACATTTTTCCCCCTTAGGATAATCTCCTAATTGAGTCCGAGATGTCCCTAGGGCCAATGTCTACTCAATTTAGTTAGGCTTGGGTTAGTGAGTGCTTGGAATGTGATTTTTGGGCTAAGGAAGGGTGATCAAATCCCCACCTTATCTTGTTAATGGGTTAGTGCCCTTAAGATCAATTTGTGCAAGTGTACAAGATATGTAAGATTCACTCAAAGCGATATAAATCAACCAAGAAGTGAGTCCTATGCTAAATGCAATGCATACGTACCTTGCTCCAGCACTCTTCAACAGTAAAAGTAAATGAATTGAAAAGACACGAGCCTAAAATGCAAACGTCTAATCAATTTTTAACTTTTGCAACAAACTTTTTACTGTTGATTATTAGCAGGTTTTTGTGATGGCATATAAGAAATAAATAATTGCAGCAAACTAGAATTGCAAAGCTAGCAAGCCCTGCAAAAACCTGTTAGTAGTCAGCTCTTTATTGCCGCGGATCTGCAGCTTTTGTCGTGGAAACGCGGCAATTCAGAGGGCAATGGGTCTCTACTTTCTAGAGCAGAGGCCCAATACCACTTGTATGTCACTGCAAACTTATTTTCCTGCTTTGCTTGCCTTGTAACCTGCAACAGAGAAGAAAATTCGTTTAGTTCTAAAAAATTTTCAATAAAAATTCAGATTTCAATAAAAACCGTTTTACCCTCCCCGGCAACGGCGCCAAAAATTGATTGATGCTAAACCTGCACACAAAATAAAGAATTTCAGATTTAGATTGAAGATGTGCAAGTGCTCAATCTTACCGCTATAACAAGTGGCTATGCGGGTCGTGATCCACAAGGAGGATTTTGCGATAGAAGCGTTTACGTTCTTTATTGAAATCGTTATGAAAATAAAACGAAAGTTCTTCTTTGTTTCTTAAAAAGAAAATAAGAAAAGAAAGTTATGTTAAAGAAAGAAAACAATAGATGGAGAAGGTGGAGAAAACGGAGAATGACTATATACAAAAGAATTGGAAAAAAGAGTGAAAACGATTGGAAGAGGTAATGTTGGTGATTTAATTTACAGAAAAAAGAAAGAAAAGAAATAAAACAATTACTCACCTTCTTTTCACCAAAAGCTTACCTTGAGTCTTTAGCTACGATGTTACCTTGAATTGGAGGCAATCAGCGCATAGCCCATAAGAGTCGATTTTTGGTCTCTCCACATTACATCATCAAGATACTCAAGCATGAAATGATACAGAGAGACTCACAATTCCATCGTCATGAGCTATCGGTGGCACTCGCAAAAGCAAGGCTCTTTCGATGCTTTAGACTCACTTGGAAGACAGTGTACAAAAAGAAAAGTGAAGCAGAAAAGAAGAAGAAGAAGAAAACTAAAAAGAAGTACATACGAAGAAAGAACATCGATTCGATTTCATAACGATCAAAGAGAAGAAATAAACTTACACCATTGTCACTTTTAGCTCAAGCTTCATTCTTGTTCTTCGATGAAAGTCGATCTCCTCTGAATACATAAATAAAAACTAAAATTACATGAACAAGAAAAATACAAACATAAACTAAGAAATGAAAAACTAGTCTAAATCCTAACTCTGCATGGTCGTCCCATTTCAGCACAGAGAATGCCCTTTATAGGCCAAAAACCCAACAACCAGGATCCCGGGGAGATCGGGGGAGCAAACGCTCCCCTAACTCCCCAACAAAGCCACGGAAACGCGGCTTGGGCCGCGTTTCCGCAGCCAGGGTGTGGCCAGATGGCCACACCCTATTGGTGGGTCATCCTGGGAGTTTCTTCTGGCTTTATCCTTTGTTGGTTTCTTCGTTTGAGCCCTGGATTCTGACGAAATGACCTTGGATTCTTCGCTTTAACCGATCGATTCTGAGAGGATTCTTGTCAACCGGTTTCAACCTCTTGATTTTGCCCTGATTTAGTGTGTGCGAATTAATTCTGATTTAATTCAGAATTCTGATGGGCTTTTGGGCTCATTTCTCTTCATCTCCTTAAGAATTGGGCCTGCAAATAAATTAAACAATTAATTAGGACAATGCAGGCTTTTATTCTAAAATAAGTATGAAAATATGATATTAAATATGCAACATTAGCGACCAATCAGATATCAGCTGCAGAACTGGAGCCTCAAATAGTTGCGACTAAGGAGCAACCTACTAGAAAGAGTCGGCGAGCCTTGGCTAAATGTTCTTGTGGCTGCTTCGAAGGGTGAGCCTAGCCCAAAGAAGGTCAGGAGGGAATCTAAGGCTGAATCTTTGATGCCCGAGTAGTTCCTCCTGGTGTTGAGGAGCAGGGGGAGAAAGAAGAAGAGGAGGAGGAAGTCCCCATCCTTCACTCCCGAGGTCTGCGTAGTAGGGGTCCCGTGATCCTAGAGGAGGGAGAGCTCGTGGGTGAACCCGTCATGGCTGAAAAGGTCGAGTGACCCAAATTTGACTTGGTGGGGAGGGATGAAGTTGAGATTCTGGGAGTCTCGACTCAGCTTGGACCTTCTTCAGCTCATGAGAGAAGGGTGGAGGTGCAACAACCTGGGTCTCCTAGTGTATTGATGCCCACCTCGCAGGGTATCGAACCCAGCCCTACTACTGGGGTACTCAGTGGTAAAGCCTCGATTGGTGAGACCTCCTATGTTGAGTTGTCGTCTTCATCGTACAAAGAACATGGATATTATTCTAGCGAGGAAGTCGATTTGGTGATGAACTGCTCTTCCTGACACAAGCAAATTCTCGGATATCTCAGAGGAAGAAATACAGGGGGTACGTCCCTGCGATGGTTTCACCGATAGCAGAGATTGCCGCCACTGAGGGTATTTCCTTTATCCTCCTTAATTGGTATTCCATCAAGTTAGGAATGAGTTCAAACATTTCTTTTGAATTTCTTCTACAGGGCTGGCTGCCAGTAGTGAAACCACAACTTCTCATATTGAGGAGATGATCCAGGAGCTGGCCCAGCAGGAGGGCCTTGAATCTCCCGCTACCGGGATGCCTCATAAGGGTGCAACTGTCGAGGTCGGGGAGCCCTCATCCACAAGTGGCTTATCCAGGGATTTGCCATCCTCAGATCCTCAACTTGATAAGAGAATGCTGACGTGTCGAATACTCTCCTTTCATCATTACCACTGACATTTAATGTTATGGTTTGCAGAGAGCACTGGAGTAGCACAAGTGGAGGATCTACGGCAAGGATTGGCACAGAAGATAGCGCAGTTCAAACTTCAGCCGGTGAGCCCAGTGCCGTAGAGTTTGTTGTTGCTTCTATTGCTGTGGAAGCTGCTACAACAATAACCGTCCGGAGGTATTGGCGATGACCTTAGTGTCAGACGAGCCTGTTGTCGGCCTCACCCCTGCATAAGTTGAATTGGTTCCTGGCTCGCGTCCTATCATGAAAAGGGGATCCGAGAGCGCATCAGCTGGGTTTCTCTAGCCTCTGATATCATCGAAGAACTAGCGCATCAAATGGTGCGACAATTTTTTGCTTCCATGAAGTCCTGTATCGACTTGGTCCTTTCTGGGGGCAGTTCCTTCGAGTTTGCCCGGATGCTTCTTGAGTCAGATCGAGAACATCCATCACACTGGAAGCCCTTCGTAGGCTAGGACGTATTTGATGCTGGTCGAACAGTTAGGGAGCTGCCTAAAGGAGCTAAAGACCCTGGAGAATGCTAGTTTGATGGATGAGGCCCGTTCGACACTGAGTAAGCTCCTGGCCACTCATGATCATGAACAAAAGGAGATGGAGGAACAAATAGCTGAAGAAGCCCGTCATCTCCAGCACTTTCAGGCCGACTATCAAAGACTGGTTGGCGATTCAAAGAAATCTAAAAGCGTCATCCAAAGTGCAGAACAAGTTATGCGACTGCTCAGATTACTATTGCTAGGGCGCAAGCCTTGATTGAAGTCAACGAGCAGAAACTTGTTGTTGCCAGAAAAAAGCTGGAAGGGCTGGAATTTGCCAAGACGCAGGTTCAAGAAAACCTTGCTGCTCATGTCTCTAGATTGGAGTCTCTTCAGGCACAACTGGCTACGAAGAGATTTTTGGCAGAAGAAGAGTTGCGGGTCCATGTTTTAGCGGAAACTGAAAGGCACGTCAGTACGAGATGCAGTACCTCCAGGAACGAATCCATTCTTGGGCAAAGTAGGATTATTAGCCTTCTTCTCCTTTTTGTATCGTCCCATTTTTTTATAACACTCCATTTGTCAAATAAGAGCGTTTGTGTTACCTTTATCATTTTTGAGTCAAATAATAAAAGTTCTCAAATTCTCGTCTCATCTTTATCATTTCGGACTCTTTGTTGCCTGGATGAACTCAGCTTTCGCAATCGCACTTCTTGACTATTTATGAAAACGCAGTCCTTAGTCGTTTTGATAGGGTACAACCATGAATAATAACTCAGGCTGCATTGAGTTCTTGATCGAGACGCAGCTCTTATCTGTAGTGGAGATGCGGACATGAGAAACGTGACTCTGAATTGTTGGTGGAGACACGGTTCTGGCTTATAAGGAAAGACGCGCGAATCTCTGCTATTTGGCTGATTAGTCTCTAAAATTGCATATTTCATACCACATCTTCACATTTATTTAATATTAAATTCTGCTAATAATACCTCTCTTGCATGTTTCTAGGTCCATGGTGTGCAATGAAGAAGAAGACCCTAAATCACCATTTAATTGGTGATTAAAGGCCTATAAAGATAGCCATTGACCTAGGAGGATGGTTTCGTCAAAACAAGGGCCAAATACTAGAAACCGGAACATCCAGCTGACAGGGATAGGAGAGGACAGTGCAGCTGGCGGTGCGCGAGCGCGGCCGTCCTATAGCCACAGAAACGCGGCCATAGTCGCGTTTCCGCGGCTCCCTTGTGGAGCCTCGCGCAAAGATTTGACGCGTAACTCCGTACGTGTACCCAGATGCGAAATTTACCTATAAAAGCCCGGGGATTTCCAGAGCACCAGGGAGAGGAGTTTTTGAGTAGTTTTTAGGTTAGTTTTAGGGTTTTTCTTTCCATATTATAGTTTAGTTTAGTTTAGGGTAGTTCTTCTTCTTCCTCCTCCATTGTATTTTTCATTTCTTGTAGACCTTGTAATAGGAGAGAAAGAGTGATACATGTTTGGAATGTAAGAGTGCTTGTAATAGAAGGTGACAAGCTATGAAAGGTGCTCTCTTTACCTCTCTTTGTTTTCTATCTAACTCCTTTTACATGTTTAGCTAATCTTTTCTCTTATGGCAACTAACTACTAACCACTAACTAGTATAACTTCTTATTTGATAATCCACATGAATCTAATATCCTCTACTTGGTCTTGCTCTTGCAAGAGCCATTGATGGCTCATGATGATGGATATAACACTCTAACTTCCTAACTCTCTAATAAGCTAACATTACTTTACTCCATGCTTACTTTTACTTTTGATGGTTTAAGTGTAGCATGCTCTTGTTTTGTTGAGTTAGGATGTGATGAGTTACATATGGGTCATCTTTGAAACGCTCTTGAATCAAGGTCTAGTGATGGCCAATGATACATGTGAGGCAACTATCACTAAGTGGTTAGCATGTTAGTGGAGCCATTAGTAGTTAGTAGCCATGAGTTTTCTTTCTTTTTTCACTTTGTTTTAGATAAAAAACAAAATCACAAATACTGTAATATCTCTAGTCTAATAATACTGTATTTTTATTTTTCTACAAGAATTTATTTTATTTTACTAGTTATTTTAGTATTATTTGCTAACTTGATTTATTATCATTATTAGTCTTAGTATTATGTATGACTTGTAAACTCTTATTGCTTATATTTAATTATTTTAAATTATTATTAATGGGTATTATTATTTTCATTCCAAGCCCAATAAGCTCAAGCCCATTATCCTTTTCATTTCATTTTATTTTCTTTTTATTCTAAGCCCACATGAGCTAAGCCCACATGCCCAATATCTATTTTCTTATTTCTCCATATTTCTTATTTCTTTTAATTAAAGCCCAAAACCCATTATCATGAGACCCTTACCCATATACCCATTAACCCAATGTAATCCCTATTTAATCTTCATTAAAACCCTAACCTATTCATTATTTTTTTCCCATCTCCTTCAAGATCCATGCCGCCAACACCCTGTCAACCTCCTATGCTGCCGCAGCCACGAACCCTGTACACCCTCCTCGGTTGGCCGAGATCCACCCACGGCAACCATCCACGCACCAAGCCCGGCTGCACCCCTTCCCTCCTGCCGCCTCCTCTTCAACCTCCTGCCGCTGCTGCTCCTCACCATCACCCGCAGCCACCACAAGGGAATGATATTTTCACGAACGGCATCAGTTTGGATCCTCGCTGTCCTCCTCCGATGGCCGATGACAAGATGCAGGAAGCATCTGTTATTGAAGGGAATGATCTAGTCACAGGCCATATTATCTCCACCACCATTAGAGGAAAGAATGGTGAACCCAAACAAACCTTTAGCTACATGGAAGTGCGTGTTGTCGGAACTGGGTCATTGACATCGTCTTCCAGGCCAAGTGTTTGGAAACAGAAGAGACGGTGGCTATACGGAAGGTGTTGCAGGATAGGCGCTACAAAAATCGTGAGCTGCAGTTGATGTGTTCTATGGATCATCTGAATGGCATCTTGTTGAAGCACTGTTTCTTCTCCACCACCAGCAGAGATGAGCTTTTCCTCAACTTGGTCATGGAGTATGTCCTAGAAATCGTATACCGCGTTTTGAAGCATTATAGCAATGCGAATCAAAGAATATCGTATGGAGTCTTCTTCACAGTTGGAAGGCCAACAGACAAAAGTTGATGTAGCAAATGATCAATGCAAAAGAAAGACAACATTGGATTCACTAGAGAATTATTTTGGAGAATTGATACCGTGCAGAAATCCAAAAAAAGGCCGTGGAGATCTCACTGTCCGAACCTCTTTTTCGGCACTCCGTGGACCGCCAAGGATCACCGTCGGCGAGCGCGAACGCACCCACGCCCTTCACGGTGAACTGCTCTATCCAACGACACCCTCCGCGGCCCCGGACGCCTCCGTCGGAGCCTCCATCGGTGCGCCGCAAATTGCCCCAAGGTTAGCCTTATTTTCTTGTATAATGGCAATATTGTAATAATTGGGAAGTCCATAAAATTGTTTATTGGTGTGTACATAGGTGGGCTTTTGCATGCATGCGTGGGTGTGTAGGTGGGAAATTATTTATGTGTGGGGCTTTTTGCATGGTGTGTGTGAGTTTCTATTAATGTACATAATAATATATTTATATAATTATGTAAAGGTGGGTTTATGTATAGATATGTATGTATAGGTGTAGGTATGTGTATACTTGCATGTGTATGTGTACGTGAGTGTACGCGCATGTGTCAGTATGCTAGGGAGTGTGTTAAGTGTATATTTATATTTATTTGTATGTTTGACTACGTGTTACAGCGTTTCGGACTCGCTCGGACGATCCGAACTCGGTAACGACATATTCGGATTTGTATCTATTCTGGACCCGACACACAGGAGATTCGAAGACCGATCCATAAGATGATCCGTAGATCAGTGCCAGTTCGTATAGTGAAGACCAGACGGAGATTCGGTTCCGAAACTGCGTCATTTCATGTGAGTGTTCGTTTTTGTGTATTTACCGTTGTCGGTATGCCTTACATGTTGATCTTATCATTTCATGTGACTTTCCGTTATATTTTGTCAGTTTGATTACTTGTACCGCTTCATTAAATATTTACGATTGTCCACTTTATTCATGTAGTTGATATTTGCTTGTATTAGCGTTATTTCATGTGTTGGTAGTTTGTCCCTGTTGGCTTGGGCTTAGTTTGATATACCTTTAGACTGTGACTTGACTCAACCTATTGATTGGATAGATTAAGTATATAGTTGAGCATCAGATATATGTGGATCTTGTATTTGGACATTGAGATATTAGAGTTATATCATTTCATGAATAGATGATTACTGTTGCAGACTGGGACTAATTGTAAAGGGACTTGGACTGTACACTAGGTTGATCTTATGTTAGATTGGTTCGTGATTGTGGTTTACGATCTACAATTTATCTAAACAATTATCAGACTTAATATTCCTTGCTTGGTGATAATTCAGTTAAGAATTTATTCAGATAATTGAGGTCAAATGATATATCTCATGTAGAGTACTTTTCAGACTTGTTATTCTTTTATTGGTAATAACTTAGGTGATGATTCATTTGGATATTGATGATGGACTTGTTATGATAATAAAGATTGGAATACTTGATACTTGGATCAGTATATAGACATAGTTGGAGTTTGGGTCGAACTTGGATTTATGTTATTTACATTGGATGTTGATCATTATTTAGATGTGACTGTTTTAGTTGGATTGTGACATAGATTGATCTTGAGTTAGAGGTTATCCAGAATCTATGTTCCTTATATTGGAGCCTGACTTGTTTTGAGATGAGATTGACATTGTTGGCATTTGAGATTCATTAGATGATATGTCGTTGATGCTAAGTATCAGTAGTAGCTATTCTATATTGTAGTTAATCGAGGACATATTGGATGTGATCTTACCTTACTAAAAGATTATGACGATTGATTGATACATGGACTTATTCAGTGTTGGACTGTGAGTTGGACTGAACTTGAGTTATAGATAACATTGGATTTACATTCCTTATGATTAAGCCTGATATGCATTAAGATGAGATGACATATTTCAAGTAGAGTACTTTCCAGACTTGATATCCATTTATTGGTGATGACTTAATGATGATTCATTCAGATGTTGATGTGGACTTGTTACGATGTTAGAGATCGGATTACTTGACGCTTGGATCAGTATATGGACTTAGTTGGAGTTTAAGTTGAACTTGGATTTATGTTATTTACATTGGAAATTGATCAGTATTTAGATGTGACCATCTCAGTTGAGTTGTGATTTGGATGGTAATATCGTTGACTTTGAGGATATGAGTTGAATACATACATTGCTCGGATTATTCTGTTCATGTCAGTAGATCAGTACTCATCCTGGATAATCTTGTTTACCTGTGAAACCTGACTGGTTATTCTTTATATATATACCTGACAACTATCATGTTCATGTTACTGAAATTTGCTGGGGAAATATTATCACACGGTAACAACATCCGCATGTTCACTTGTTACATATTCCTGTTATACCGGTATCCTGTACCTTGATATATATTATATTCCTGTTATACCGGTACCCTGACTTTCACATGTTGATATTGTTACCGTGACTACCACTGAGTCATCCCAGAGATTTAAGTAACATGTATACTAAATAATCTTGATAAACTAAAACATGATAACAAACAACTTGCACTGGGATTGGGGAGATTGATGGAGGAGACAGCGTCCGTATTTAGGTGGACCTAGGATTTAGGTTGCGCAGCCGAAAGAGGGTTCCACTGCAGGGTTCCCGTGGGGTGACTGGCACCCCGTCATGTTTCCTGTTCTTGTTTACATGTTCCTGACTACCTTGCGGTAGGTCCTGGTTCAGCGCCAGGAGTCTGGGCCGTGGTCCCGGGTATGCACGGGACCCACCTAAAACATGGACAATGTCTCCAACCAATCAGTTTCAATAATTTAGGGCATCGATTGGCATGTGTGGTAGGCGTAGTATGGGATGCGTCTATTACGTGTGACAATTGGTGTTCGCTGACATAATTAATAATAAACTGTTGATGTACTGTGACTGACCAAAATCACCTGGTTGTATCTATATATATCATTATGATAGACCCATGATTGTAACTAGGACCAGATTTATGACCAGACTTGGATACCAGTCTAGTGACACGTGATAGGTTGCATATTTTTGACATCAGTTGCTTGTTTACTATTGTGACAGTTGTCTTCTATCTTTATTCGTGTCGTTATCATATATATTGCAGTTCAGTTATTTATCTTGTTATTCAGTCTTTTATAGCTGCAGTTGTTCTTATTACTATTTATGCACATTGTTTCTGCACGAGCTTTTTCCCCTTTACACACACACTCACCATGGTCGCGTTCTGACGACCCTGGATTTGCACGTCCAGATATTGGACGATTGTTCTAATGTACAGGTGTTCGATGAGACTGTACGTCTTGCGAGGAACTGGACGCTCATTCTTCCGTTTCTGGTATCCTCATCTCTTTTATATTTCTGCCATCTTTGATTCTACCTTTATCGCTTTCAGCTGCCATCTTCTTGTCATTATTCATCTGCTATCATTGTGTAGTCTTATATGTATTATTGCAGTGACCATTGATTATTATGCTTCTGATTTATAGGTTGATCAGGTTACATTTAGGCTTAGCGTGTATACGTGGGGTATTTTCCTTACGTATATACGTCGCCGACTCTCGTCGCGCCTCCTTTTCCGCGTATTTTGGGAAGCGGGGCGTGACAAATACCATTTTTTATGTTTCCCACTTCTTTGTTTTTCACCGTACTTCTCTTTTCATTCTTTGTTTCTTTTCTTTTCATTCTTTAAAACATTGAAGAACCATTAACATATACGCGAACATACTGGTAAAGCTTATAGCGCCTCCCGTCCTTGTGGATTCAACTCGTTTAAGCCTCTATGCTATAACGGAAGTATCGAGAAAGCCAAAGCACACATACTTTAAATATCGATTTCAAAACATACACTTTTTGTGCGCGATTTTCCCCCGATCATTTGGCAGGGACGCGGATCTGGCTCAAGAGAAGCGTGACTCTGGCCCCCTGAGAGGGCGCAGCTCTGAGATGCGAACCTGCGTTCTCGATAAAGGGGACGCTGTCTTCAGATTTGTGGAAGGACGTGGACTTATGGACGCGGCCCTTGAGTCCGTGCAAGAATGCGAACTTCAGGACGCAACTCTGAATTGTTATGTAATGCGACTCTGGATCACTCAGAGGACGCGGCTCCAGATCGCTTAAGGAGATGCGGCTGTGGTTCTATATGAAAGGACGCAGCCTTTAAGTCCGTGCAAGAACGTGGATTTTGGGACGCGACCTTCAGTTCTTATAAATAGACGCGAACTCTAAGATGCAGCCTCCAAAGAGTAACATGAAATCTGTCTTGAAGATCTTGTTGGATCTTTTAATGTCAAGTCGGCGTTGACGGTTAGGGACTTGTGTCATTTGATGTTTCCCAAAGTGACTATCCACGTGTCAGCTCCTTATTGGACTTGATGCTCGTGCAGGCATTTAAGGCCAATGGCTTTGATTTTTATGCCATTAATTACAAGCCTTATGGCTTGCCTATAAATAGGCCTCACTCCCTAAACATTCCATTATTTAGACCGTTTCCCTTTGAGAGTATGCGCTCTGAAGGTCTTCGTCTTACTTTGTCTATCTTCCCTTCAAGGGGATGTATTCTAATGAACAGTAAGAACTCAAAGCTTCCATGCTTTCCTAATCTTCTCCGAAGATTATCATTATCAAGTGATTTCAAGATCAAAAAGCATTGCTTTAAATGCTTTTACGGCTGCGCCTTGATTAATAAAGTCCAACTTCTAAGAATTCTTCCCCGGGTAGGAACTATTTGTCACCTTGAAATACTCAGTTCCCCTGAAGTTCTGTTTTCCCGTCCGTTGAAGAGATTCGATCTCATGATCTTCTCTTGAAATCTGATTGATGCGCCCGTGTTCGGTAGACGTGTCTTTCAAACTTCTTGATGAAGCGCGAGCTTACTGACTTTAACCTCTAAGTCACAAGTCCTTTGAACGCAAGTGTGATAAACTCTGTGCTTGGATCTTGAAACACGAGCTTTATATATAAAGCTCGCATTTGGGTTTTTTTTTTACCTAGAGAATTCTAGCTCTTTTGAGACCTCTGGATGAGAATGTGACAATCCCTGCATCTCAAACGCAGGTGTGGTGAACTCTGCGTCTGAGTTACCTCGCGTCTTACATCTCAGACACAGGTCTAAAAACAGACCGCGTTCGGTCCATATTCTCTGCATTGATTAACTCAGCGTTTGGAGTTCATGACTTCAGTCTCGCATTTGCACCTCTGATTTTCTGTTCCTGTCTTCGCAGAATTTTAACCTTTTGGGTTTTTGCTTCTTGCAGGCTCTTGGGAGAATATTTCGACTGCCCACTTTGTTTGATTGGCGAGCATTCAGGGAGTTTAAGCTTCTATCATGGGCAAGGAGGCTTGGCGCAGTTACTGATATCTGTCAAGGTCTTATTGGACATGATGCACCCGCAATGCTCCGGGTTCGTCATAGTCACAGTGGCTATGGTGGTGAGTATGATGCCCTTGAAGGCCTCAGGAAGAGGATGTCACCAGTAAGATCTCAGATCCTCCCTTTGCCAATTTTGATCAAAGAAGATCCAGCTTTTTGGTGGCAAAAATCTGCTATTAAGCGAAGGATTATGGCCCACACCAGTTGGTCGGGTGGAATCAGAATGCTCCTCTGCATTTTGACCTCGAGAAACACCATTGTTCTCAGTTAGCGATGAGCTTCTTCAATGTTTACATCATGCATCATGATGTAACCAGCACTCGATCGTTTCAATACTGATCAACTGTGATATGATCTAGTCGAGGAAGAAAGGAACCTTTCTTTAGCGTTCTCCTAAACATCTTGAATCTGGAGTGGTGTAATTATTTTAAGGAGTGAGTGCAACCTTTCACTGAGCAAGAGGGACTTCTTTGTACTCCTTTGTTGTAACACTCAATCTCATTGTATAAGAGAGCGTCCTGTATCACTTTCATATATTTGAATATCAATAAAAGTAACACTTTTTTTTGCCTTCTTATATGTCTTGAATTCCTTTTTGCATTGAAAATTAGACAAATAGAAGTAGGAACTCTTGACTTGCTAGTAATGTGATAATTAACTTAACAAGTCAAAGTTGGGGAAAAATTCCAGTTCAGGAATTTAAGATTACTGTCAGAGGTGTGACATTAACTTGACAGGATTGTGAGTTAGAGGTGTGATATTAACTTGACTCTATGGGAATTTCAGTTTCATTTGGGAAGACTGAAAACATCACTGTCATAGGTGTAATGTTAAACTTGGCAATGAAGGTAATGCTAGAGGTGTAATTTTAAACTTGGCATTAGTCATCTCGATTTCGATAGGAAAGTTGGAGGGAAAGTCATTGTCATAGGTGTATTGTTGAACACAATGAACTGGACACTAGAGGTGTGATGTTAAACTTACCATCGCTCATCTCAGTTTCGTTATGGAAGCCTGAGGAAAAGTGACTGTCAGAGATTTACTATTGAACTTGGTAGCAACTTAATCATTATTAGAGGTGTAGAGTTAAAGTTAACAGTAATTTGTTAGAGGTGTATTGTTAACATGACAGTAGTTGACTTGCGATATGAGCAGTTTTGAGGACTTGTCACTCTATTGATGAGAATTGACAAGTGGAATTTAAAATGCAAGAGGTGTAATTTTGAACTTGATAAGAATTGGTTTGCGATGGAGCAATTTGAGGACTTGTTATTCTATTGATAAAAATTGACAAGTGAAGTTTCGAATGACAGAGGTGTAATGTTAACTTGATAAATTTGAAGATTTGTGACTCCATGTAGAGGAGAGACAAGTGAAGTTTGTACTCGCTGAGGAGTATTGAAATTTTTCATTGTCAGAGGTGTAGTGTTAACATAGCAATGATTGCATTTGTGGACCTACCACTCTATGGAAGAGAATTGGTAGGGGATTTTGGTGGAAAATGAAATGAATTGTCAGAGGTTTAATATTAACATGACAATCGTTGATTTCCTAGAGACATGGGAGATTCGCCGTTAGAGGTGTAATATTAATATAACAGCGAGAATTTTTAATGAGTTTTGTTGTCAGAGATTTAATATTAACTTGATAGAATCCACTAGAGATCGGGAAATCCGGCTTGTCAGAGGTTTACTGTTAATGTGACAAGTCCCAGCACATTTTGTTGGAGAAATGAACCCAGGTGTTTTTGTGGCCCTACCATTCTATGGAAAAAAATTGGTAAGAGATTTTGGAGGAGAGGATGGGACCAAGTCCTTTAGGATTTTTAACAAACCCTCAGCTATCAACGAATTTGGTGTGCCATTACCAATTACCGTTTGAGTTGGACTAGCCATGCTATTCCCCTCAGCATAATGAGTTGTCAAAAACTTATGTTGGACTTAAAAGCCAATATTTTCCTCTATCCTTAGCCATTGGAGGCGTTAGATGTCTATAGAAGAGTAACCAAGCTAAAACTGAAGTCTTGCATTTTGTTTCTTCCTCATGCATCATGATGTGACCACTGCTTGATCAGCTTGGCACTGATCGATCGTGATGTGATCCAGCGAAGGAAAGAAGCTTTTCTTAGATTTGAAGTTTTGATCAAAGGTATAGTATTAACCTGATCAGGAGAAGAATGCTATCAAGGATAGTATTCTTTAAAAATTTGCCGTTGATTGACATCATGAGTGTATCACTGTTTGGGGTTATAAGGCAATATGCTCCATTTGAGTAGATTGACTCTACTATAAATGGTCCTTCCCATTTGGGCTGAAATTTTCCCTTGGTCTTATGTCTCATCAGCATAGATCTTCTGACGGTTAAGACAAGGTCGCCTTTCTTGAAAGTCTGCTCCTTGACTTTCTTGTTGAAGGCTCTGCAAATTCGAGCTTGATAGAGCTCGATTTGCTGTTGAGCTTGCAGGCGTTTATCATCCAAAGCCTCCAGCTCTTGGAGTCGCAGTCGATGCTTTTCCTCATTTGTCATCTCTGCCGTCAATGCGACGCGTAGGGATGGGATTTGGATTTCCACTGGGAGTACAGCTTCACACCCATATACCAAGGAGAAAGGTGTAGCTTTCATCGGGGTTCGAACCGTCGTGCGATAGGCCCATAAGCATTCACCTAACTTATCATCCCAGTCACGTTAGCTTTTCGAGACGAATTTCTTGAGAAGTTTTCCAATTGTCTTGTTGAAAGCTTCTGCAAGGCCATTAGCGACTGGGTAGTATGCCGTTGAGGACACAGTCTGGATTCTGAACTTGTCGCAGAACCTTTAAAAAACTTGGCTGACGAACTGGGTCCCATTGTCATGAAGGATCCGTCGTGGCACACCAAAGCGGTAAATGACGTGATGTTTAACGAATTTGATCACGTCAGATGCCTTTACCTCCCTCAAGGAAATAATTTTAGCCCATTTAGAGAAGTAATCGGTTATAGCTAAGATGAACTGATGTCCTTTGGATGAAGGTGGGCTGATAGTGCCAACCACGTCCATTCCCCACATCTCAAATGGCCAGGTTGAGGTTGTAGAGCGAAGATATCCTGGTGATTGATGGATAAAATCACCATGGACCTGATAGACGTGACATCGTTTGGCGTAAGCGATGGCGTCAGGGATCATCTTTGGCCAGTAATACCCTATTCTTTGGAGTCGATCCCCAAGCTCCGAGCCAGGCTGATGAGCTTCACACATGCCATCATGCGCTTCTTTGAGTACTTCATGTGCCTCCTTCTGTGACAGGCAGTGGAGGAGGATCCCATTATCCGATCGGCGGTATAGTGTTCGCGTGATCACATTATAGTAGATTTAGGGGCTTTCCTTCTAATGGCAGCTGCCTCTTGGGATCTTCAGGACAGATGCCGTACAATGCATAGTCGATGTATGAGAATCTCCAATCCTTGAGTTCTGGACCTGTTGAAGTCTCTAGAGCTTCTTTGACTTGACAGTCTCCTGTTGACTTTTGGTGGTCTTCAAAAGTGAATCTTAGGCAATACAGGTCATGGCTGTAGACGAGTATTTTCTCTACTACTCCGGTTGGGAGAGCCAAGGAAGCAGCGAGAGATGCCAGTGCATCTGCATGCGCATTTTGTTGGCGAGGTATATGGTCGATGAAAAAGTTTCTGAACCTCTCGGCCATGCAAATAGTTACATTGTAGTAGGGTACTAAGTCTTCATGTCTGACTTCGTACTTGATTAGTCTACAATTCTGCATTTTTATGTCGCATTTTCCCACCAGTTTATGAATAAATAGTCGGTCTAATACGTGTTTTGGTCTTTATTGCAGGTACAACCAAAGTTCAAGGGCAAAGGTGTAATAAGAGCTTAATTAGACCCAATTAAGGGTAATTAAATCCGCATTACTTGGAGGCCAAGTAAGGGATTATCTAGAAGATTCATTGAACCTAGCCTCTTGCGCACATCAGACGAATCTGCGGTCGAAATTACCCGAAATTGGATATACTTAGAAGCATATAGAAGCCAGACAAACGCGTGGACGAAATTCAGAGACGAAAATCCCTAGAATTGCCGCGGAATCTCGGCAATCCTTGAGATTCCGCGGCATTTTTGTGGAGCCACGCGTCGATTTTCGACGCGTGGCCCCGTCTCGTCTTCCAGAGCCTTCTTTTGCCTATACATAGCCCTGCAGAGAGCCCAAACGGAAGAGTCTTCGTTTTTAGGAGTAGGTGCAGATTTAGTGTAGTGTAGGTGAGAGTTCTTCATTTTCTTTTCTTTTTCTTAGATCATTGTAGTAGGGCTGAGTGATTCATAGAGAGAGAGATAGTGAGGGATTGATGTAATAGAGAGTGACACTCTATGTAAAGGTACCTCCTTTCTCTTCCATTGTAATCTCCTTCATCTTCTACATGATGTTTTGTTGCTAGTTTTTCTTCTCATGGCAATCTAACTACTAACCACTAACCTATCTAACCACTTACTTGATAATCCACATGAATCGGGTTGTCTCTACAAGGCCTTGTTCTTGCAAGAGCCATTGATGGCCAAAGATGATGGGTTCTAACATCTAACTTGCTAACCAAGCTAACTCTCTTTTATTTCATGCTCTTTTATTTCATGCTAGCTAACTTGCTAACTTGCTAACCAAGCTAACTCTCTTTTACTTCATGCTCTTTTATTTCATGCATTCTTTTAATTGTTGGTGAGTTGATGCTTGTACTAGCTTGTTCTTGTTGCAATGTTGTGATTGTTATGAACCATCTGTGAGCCATGCTTTGTACCGTCTCTTTGAAGGCAAGGATTGTGATGGCCAAGGATCAAAATGTGAGGCAACTATCTCGAAGAGGTTAGCATGGTTAGTGGAGTACTTAGTAGTTAGTAGCCATGAGTTTTCTTTTACCTTTGTTTTAGAAATCGTTTTCCAAATTTTTTCTCATTTTTCTATCGGTGTTTTCATCGCCTTCTTAGTTTACCTTGTTCCATCTTCTTCACTTCTCTTTTGTTTTTACATCGCCGTTTTCATCGCTCTCCTCACCTACCACATGCTTATTTTCATTTTCTCATTCTTTTTCATTCTTTCAACATAGAAGAATTGTTAACATCTGACGTGACTAGAGACTGTTAATGCTTCTATCGCCTCCCTTCCCTGTGGATACGACCCGTTAAGCCAATGCTATAACGGAAGTATCGAGGGTATATAAGCACATTCGAGCTTTTCATTTGATTTCATAAATACACATTTTGAGTGCTAGTTTCCGCCTCGATCAAATTTTTGGCGCCGTTGCCGGGGAAGGGAATGGTTTTGATGTCACGTTTTTGTTAACATTTGTCTTCTCTGTTTTGGTGTGCAGGGCAATATTTTCAGGTGCTTAACATTGCAGAAAATAATCTAGCTTTGCCTTTCCCTGCTCTAGAAAGCAGGACCCCAGATTTGGAAGGAAAGCCGCGAAACCGCGACTTTTGCCGCGCCACCGCGGCCATTGTGCAATAATTCTGTATATTGTTTGTTCTGGGATGTGTATCTTGTAATAGCTAGTTGATTTCTGCTGCTATCTTTCTTGCTTTGATTGCCTACACACCACAAAAAAAAAAATAAAAGAACTAAAATATGGTAATTGGACGTTTTTAAAACGGTTTAGACATTTGCATTTAGGCACGTTTCAATTCCAATATACTGTATTTTGTTCTATTGTTGTGATTTGGATGGAGATGTACATATGGCATTGCATATAGCATAGGACAAACACGTGGGTGATTTATCGCTTTGTGTTATCTTCTTGTCTATATTGCACACTTGCACAAATTGAATTTAAGGGCAAACTCCAAACAAGATAAGGTGGGATTTCATACCCCTTCCTTAGCCCAAAAATCATCTCCCCACTCACACAACCCAAGCCCTAATAAAATTTGAATAGACGTTGGCCCATAGGGACATTTCATCTAGGTCTAGGTCAACCCTCCTCTTGGCTTGGTTTTGATTTTTCTTTTCTTTTTGTTTGTTGATTGATTTTTCTTTTTTGTTTGTGATTTTTGTGAAATGGCATTCAACAATAATAATTCTTTCAATCCAAACATGAATCCATATTTCACACCAACTCCATATGATTCAGATAATTCCAACCCGGCGTTTTCTAATATGCACCAACCAAATACACCGGGTTGGCCTTATCCGAATCAATACAACCCATACCCACATTCTTATGACTATAATTTCCATAATAATTTCAACTCGTCACAGAGTCATTGGGGATTCACGTACCCCGAGTCAAATTTTCAACCTCCTTGTCCCCCATGTCCACCTTGTCCATCATATTCAACTTATCTACAATATTCATTCCCCGATTTAGCTTCTTATACTCCTTTTTCTGAATCACCAATTGAAGAAAAATATGATTTACAAAGGAGTATAGAAGCAAATCTACAAGAGGCCAAGCAACAAATTCAGAAAATGAGGGCCTCTCCAATTCCACAACATTTTCAAGATTCATACTCATTTCCACCAGTCCAAAATAGAAGACCATCAATTTTGGAAATGAGTATGCGTGAGTCCAAACAACAATCACAAAATCTGATGGACTCACAATTTCACCACCAATTCCAAAACAACACTGCATCTCTTCAACAAAATAATGAACCAATCAGCCAGAAAAAGATGCTTGAAATCATGACTCAGGCTCAAAATGATCGTAACCGTGACATAGATTTGATGATCCAAACTCTTCATTCTCATCCTATTTCTAATGTCACCAACCATTCTGTTCGAGCCAAAGAGTCATGTTGTTTTGGAAATCAAGATTCAATTTCAGCACATCCACCTGAACTTGTCCACACCTCAAATCCTATTAACATTTTGGCAAGTTATCCTTTTCCTGAAATTGAACTTGAGCATGAATATGATCATGAAACTCAAATTAGTGATTCAATTCTACTTCCTGATTCAATTATGACTCCGGTATTTTCACCTGATTTCAATCCTTTTCCCGAGTCTGTATTGGATCCAGTGCCTATTCATTGTGAAATTGAATCACCAATTTCTCATGATGATCATATTGAACTTGACCAATTTCATACTTTTGAAAGACCCATTGATAAATTGGCAAGTTCCCATTTTTGTGGAATTGAACTGAATGAGGAATGTGACTTTGATCCTCCAATTTGTGATCTTGTTCAAATTCCCGAATCACTATTGACTCCTGTTATGTTACCCAATTTGAGCAACATTTTAGAGTCAGTTTTGATTCCCATACCTGTCATTCATGAACTTGAATCACAACTCATAGAAAGTCACATTTCATCATGGGGAAATAATGGTGGACTTGAGCTTCATTTTCTTGATTTAGACCCACTTCCTGAACCGATTTCAACTCCTGAACCTTTACTTGATTTAAGTCTTTTTTCTGAGTTGATATTAGTTCCTGTGCTTCCTGAGTCCAAATCAATCATTCCATCTTTTCATACTCCATTCTGGGACAAGGGTGTTGATAAATTTGACTCCGAAATTATTTTGAAAATTTGGAAATTAGATGGGGTAAAATTCCTAATAAAATTATAAATGCATACATCTTTTTAGTGGGTTGTATCATGGAGGTTTCTGGTGGGTTCCTTCGGACTCCACGCAATAATGATTGGGCCGCCTTTCGTGGACCAATTAGACCGCCACCGGAACCACCACCTTGAGGTAATTTTTTCCTTCCCTCTCTATTTTGTTTCATGCATACATATATCACGATGCATTGAGGACAATGCATGAAATAAGTGTGGGGAGGGTTTACTAACATAGAGTTTTTAGATTTTCTTTCTTTTAGAAAAAAAAATAATAATAAAAAAAAACTTTTTGAAATAAGAGACAAAGTTTTGACCTATTTTTAAGAAAATTAAGATGTATCTTAGAAATTAAGAAAGCCTTAATTATGACATCTTAAACCTAGTTGAAATAATAGATCTTGTTTGAAATTATAGGCTAAGTAAGAAAAATTGGTGAGATATTTTTATCTTGAATTTTTTGCCTTAGATAAGTATGCACTTCACACTTACACATTTTTGGGATGGAGACAAAGACCAAAAATGCCATATAAATAAAAAAAAGAAAAAAGAAAAAAAAATATATATGTGAATAAAGCATCACTTATTAAGCTGGATAACTATGCCTCAAGAAGCATGATTATTCACGCCTAACGGTGGTAAAAAAAAATAATAATCCCCTTTAGTTTCGTGGCCTTTTTCACTCGAGACCTTAAACCCGAGGGATGTTTTCTCATCTGGTGCCCTAAGACCGTCTGGTTTGGGAGTCATCGGTTATAGGCTCGCTACATGGGTGAACTAGAAAGCCTAAGAAAACTAAGGGAAGAAAAAAAAAAGGAAATATAAATATATATAAATAAATGGCTTTATGGTTAGAGTTGAAATCCCAGAAATCTTCACTGTCACGGTGTGCATACTATTTAGGTTTTATGAAAGATAAAATATTCAATCCAATTTTGAATTCTTACCTTAATTGAAGACAAGATCTTACATAGAGACTAAGTTTAAGGGAGAATGATTATAGGTGGACTTATGACCTAAGATCACTTATATTTTTGCAAAAATAGTTCGTAAACTTGTCTCTCTTTCAAAATGCGTTTTCAAAATACTAACATTTGTTTTCTTTCTTTATGGATTTTGTGGGTGTAATCCGCTGAAAACCCTCAGGAGACAACACTCCTCCTCTAGGGTAACCTAGAGGTTTAACGGCTTGTTGCACACGCTCAGTGCAATGCGTCACCTGCGAAAGTGGTGTAATAAAATTTGTAGTATAGTTTTTCTTTTCTTGTTTTGCTCGGGACGAGCAAAAGAATAAGTGTGGGGGTGTGATTAGTCTACAATTCTGCATTTTTATGTCGCATTTTCCCACCAGTTTATGAATAAATAGTCGGTCTAATACGTGTTTTGGTCTTTATTGCAGGTACAACCAAAGTTCAAGGGCAAAGGTGTAATAAGAGCTTAATTAGACCCAATTAAGGGTAATTAAATCCGCATTACTTGGAGGCCAAGCAAGGGATTATCTAGAAGATTCATTGAACCTAGCCTCTTGCGCACATCAGACGAATCTGCGGTCGAAATTACCCGAAATTGGATATACTTGGAAGCAGCTAGAAGCCAGACAAACGCGTGGACGAAATCCAGAGACGTAGATCCCTAGAATTGCCGCGGAATCTCGGCAATCCTTGAGATTCCGCGGCATTTTTGTGGAGCCACGCGTCGATTTTCGACGCGTGGCCCCGTCTCGTCTTCCAGAGCCTTCTTTTGCCTATAAATAGCCCTGCAGAGAGCCCAAACGGAAGAGTCTTCGTTTTTAGGAGTAGGTGCAGATTTAGTGTAGTGTAGGTGAGAGTTCTTCATTTTCTTGTATTTTCTTTTCTTTTTCTTAGATCATTGTAGTAGGGCTGAGTGATTCATAGAGAGAGAGATAGTGAGGGATTGATGTAATAGAGAGTGACACTCTATGTAAAGGTACCTCCTTTCTCTTCCATTGTAATCTCCTTCATCTTCTACATGATATTTTGTTGCTAGTTTTTCTTCTCATGGCAATCTAACTACTAACCACTAACCTATCTAACCACTTACTTGATAATCCACATGAATCGGGTTGCCTCTACAAGGCCTTGTTCTTGCAAGAGCCATTGATGGCCAAAGATGATGGGTTCTAACATCTAACTTGCTAACCAAGCTAACTCTCTTTTATTTCATGCTCTTTTATTTCATGCTAGCTAACTTGCTAACTTGCTAACCAAGCTAACTCTCTTTTACTTCATGCTCTTTTATTTCATGCATTCTTTTAATTGTTGGTGAGTTGATGCTTGTACTAGCTTGTTCTTGTTGCAATGTTGTGATTGTTATGAACCATCTGTGAGCCATGCTTTGTACCGTCTCTTTGAAGGCAAGGATTGTGATGGCCAAGGATCAAAATGTGAGGCAACTATCTCGAAGAGGTTAGCATGGTTAGTGGAGTACTTAGTAGTTAGTAGCCATGAGTTTTCTTTTACCTTTGTTTTAGAAATCGTTTTCCAAATTCTTTTCTCATTTTTCTATCGGTGTTTTCATCGCCTTCTTAGTTTACCTTGTTCCATCTTCTTCACTTCTCTTTTGGTTTTTACATCGCCGTTTTCATCGCTCTCCTCACCTACCACATGCTTATTTTCATTTTCTCATTCTTTTTCATTCTTTCAACATAGAAGAATTGTTAACATCTGACGTGACTAGAGACTGTTAATGCTTCTATCGCCTCCCTTCCCTGTGGATACGACCCGTTAAGCCAATGCTATAACGGAAGTATCGAGGGTATACTAAGCACATTCGAGCTTTTCATTTGATTTCATAAATACACATTTTGAGTGCTAGTTTCCGCCTCGATCAGTACTCCCCTCGAACTTGGTTAATGATGAGTTTAGAGTCACCGTATGCTTCGAGATTTTTAACACCAATCTCATCGGCGATTTGCATCCTGATCAAGAGAGCATTGTATTCTGCTACATTGTTGGAACATAGCGCTTGGTTAATGAGAATGCTCGAGGAATTGCGTAGTTCATGGAGAGACAAGTACTTCCCCCCGCTCCTGCTACGACATTCCCTTGCGGACCTGTTCTTGATGCACCGTCGAAGAAGAGCTGCCACACTTGTCCTTCGAAAGACGTCTGGGTCAGACAAACTTCAGCGACCTCATCTGGGAGATCCTCATAAAGTTTGGTCGCTCTCGGATCTGGATGTTCCGCCTGAAAATCTGCCACCGCTTGTCTCTTCACGGCTTTTTGTGGTAGAAAGTGCTTCTCACATTGGGAGAGCAGTATGGCCCATTTTTCCAGTCGACCATTTAGCGATGATGGCTTTGTCATAAGCAATCTTAAAGGGTTGACTTTTGATATGACATTTATAATTTGGTCCGCCAAGTAGTGTCGCATTTTCTGGACGGCGAACACCAACGCCAAACATTCCTTTTCGATCAGATTGTACCGATGTTCAACTCCGATCATGGTTCTGCTCAGATAGTAGATTGCCTGCTCGTGTCCCTGATCTGGGCTAGAAAGCTCCTGAGGAATGATCCATCGCTTGAACATATATCAGGAAAGGTTTTCCTGAAACCGGAGCTGTAAGGACGGGTGGTTGCGTGAGGTATCGTTTGATTTTCTCGAACGCTTGTTGGCAAGCATTGTCCCAAATGAATGAGACACTCTTCTTCATTAATTTAGCGAAGGGTTGGCATCTCCCTAAAATATTTGAGATAAACCTCCAGATGTACGCTAATTGCCCTTGCAATCCTCTAAGCTCTCTAAGATTCCTTGGAGATTGCATTTCTTGGACAGTGCGACTTTCTCTGGATCGAGGTGGATTCCTTTGGATGTCACCATAAATCCTAGGAATTTACCGCGGCTACCCCAGGAAAGATTTGGTGGGGTTCATATTCAACTGATGTGCCCGCATGATATCAAATACTGCCTTCAGATCTGCTATGGGATCGTCCTTACCATGGCTTTTCACTGCAATGTCGTCGACGTAGCATTCTACTGTTTTACGCATGTGCTCATAGAAAATTGCATTCATAGCCCTCCGATACCTTGCCCCTGCGTTCTTTAATCCGAGGGCATGAGAATATAGCAATACACCCCCAGCGGTGTCCTAAAAGAATATGCTTTTCATCATCAGGGTACATTTTGATTTGATTGTATCCTGAGAATCCATCCATGAAGGATATTGTTCAAACCAACATGTATTGTCGATCATGACATCCATGATTGGGAGAGGGAATTCGTCTTTAGGACAGGCCTCATTTAGATCACAACAATCAATGCAAACCCGAATCTTCCCATTTTTCTTATTAACGGGGACGATATTGGCTGCCTAATCGGGGTGTTGTTCCTCCCTGATGAAGCCAGAGTCTATAAGCTTTTTGACTTCTGACTAGATTGCTTCCATTATTTCTGGATGGAACCGTCGCTACTGTTGTTTGACTAGTTTGACATCCGGATTGATATTGAGGTGATGCATAGCCACCTGAGGGTCAAGCCCAGGCATATCCTCTTAATTCCAAGCGAAAACATCTATATTCTCCCACACAAGAGATATTAGATCTTCTCTCTCAGAGGGTGATAAGATTTCGCTTATAAAGATGGGCTTGGGATTAGCCTCGTCTCCCAGATTAGTCTGGGTGACCTTATCTTCCGTGGGTGGTTCGCGTTGTTTGAAGCGAATATCCCAGAGAGTGTTTAGGTGTTTGATCTAACGATCTGTATCCAACTGGATCATTTCTTCATCTCCATCTTCCAAGTGGCTTATTAAAGTCATATTTACTGAAAGTTCTCTGAAGATGTTGTCGACATTGACATCTGACTCCCACGATGATGTGCCGACGAGTGATTATGGCATAATGACTCTTCGGACTTGGAGGCCCATGAGAACGGAGTTGACACATAGCCCAATCCCCTTTCGATGATAATAATCAGGGGTCTTCCCTTTCGGAACGAAAGATCAAAGTAGTGTTCTTCTTCCTTTGCTGAAGTTCAAACCAGGGCCACTTGGTAGATCATACCCCATATTTTCCATCATTCTGAGTATATTTGGCTCATAATGAGAGAACTGAGGGGATTCGTTCTCGCTTTCTGAGTCTTCGTGAGGCATCAATTCGGACTTAATTCTTCCAAAAGAATTGGTTTATGGCCTTTGCGTCTTGTTGGGACCATGAATACTGATTTTTGTGCATCACTGACATCTTGGTCTGTTTTGAAGGATGACTTCACTGGTACATGCAATGATGTCAGAGCATCCATTGCCGACCAGGGGTTATTATCCACCTCGGTACTAGTGTCTGACGACACTGAATCAGACGCAAACACAGAAAAATAAGCCAAATTTAACTCTTTATTAATATACCACTCGCCTACATCATCGGCGGTGTTATTAACATTGAGCTTATTAATGCTCGTTACAAGTGTATTTAATTCCCACATGCACTCTTCTTCCGCCTCTGGCTCAGTGTCAGCTTCATTACCAGAGTCTGGTTCCTCTGGCTGTGGATTTTCGTTCATCTTCAGAGAATCCTGGTATAGGAGGGAGTCTGTGAAATAGTTCTCTACCCTCTGAACGGATGCCTTTTGGCAATCAACGTTCGGACTTTCCCACTTCCATCGATGTACTTCATGACTTGATGGAGAGTGGAGGGGACGATGGAATTACGATGAATTCATGGTCGTCCGAGCAGCAAATTGTACGAAGTATTGGCATCAATTATATAGCACGTCACTTTAGATCTTAGATCACCAATCTGGCATTTGAGCTTGATCTTCCCCATTGGGCGCGTACCGTTGGCGTTGAAACCATAGATGGTAGTTTGGGTAGCGCTCAATCAGTGGATGGGGATCCCTAAGTGCTGCATGACCCGGCGAGGCATGATGCTCAGCGCGGATCCTGGATCTTACTGAATGCTGCTCACTTCAGACGATCCAATGTGCCCTACGAAGTACATGGGCCTATCATGTTTCTCCTTGACCTGCATATCGTCTGGCGTGAAGGTAATGCAAGGTGCATTTTGAGAGGTATGGAGGCAGTCTTCTTTATTTTCCTCATGTGGTCCAGTCGAGATCTGGGCCATGAATACTTCAGCGTCAGCTAGGTTTTCTCTCAGATCTTCTCTTGTTGACTTTGACAGTCTTAGGAGCTCGTAAAGGGTGATCCTGGCTGGGATGTTGGCCAGTTGAGCTAACATATCAAAGCGGTAAGATGCTGACGTTCCTTTTGCTTTGTCCTTTTGGAGAGCTTTAGAATACCGAAGATCTTTCAGCTTCTCCACAGGTTGTTTTGCGGAAGGTTTAGTTGGTTCTGCAGTAGGTTTAAGAGGGATTGCCACCATATCGTCATAACTCCTTTAAATATGACTGACCTAAATGAGTTTTGGCCATGAGCGGTTCATTGAGCTCTGTGGCAAGGACAATTGTTTCCTCCTCCGAATCGGTTAGTGAGGGAACATCGGTTTCTGCTTCTCTGGAAGAAGCGCACACCACATTGCAAGATGAAACTTTTGCTTTGCCTTTGGACTTTCTATTGGTAACAGTAGTCCACTTTTGGCCTTCCACAAGGTCGGGATGAACCCACATAATTTCTCCCTGAGGTGTAGGGATAGGTACAAGACCCTTCTCTTGCTGGTGATACGGGTTTGTATTGATCATCTTTAGTTCCCCTTTCGGGATCGGAACAACTCCGGCTGGTGTTGGAGGTTAGTTTCTGAACTGAAGAAATGACGTCATGTTAGCTGTCACTTTCTTCTATTCTGGATGGAGCTTGAGCACTCTACATTAATCAGAGCTTGAAGAATATCTTTGAAGATATAACAGCTCTTGGTGGGTTGCCCCAACATCCTATGATACAAGCAGTAGTTGGGATTGTCGGTCTTGCTGACCTCCTCCGGACGTCTAGCTTCAGGAAGCTTTAATCTGTTGCTCTTGTTGAGTAACTTGAACAACGAATCGACGTGCTCGTCTTTGAAGGAATACTGCCTGTTGGCGCGCGGCTGACTTGAAAAACCTCCCCCTCTGGCTGGCTGAGATTTAACGGGGGATTTTGTCTCTGTTACCAATGTATCCTTCCTTTTTGATTGAAAAGATATTTCTGTCACGCGTCTTGTCGACTTTTCGGGTCTGGGCTTATTTTCTTCTGCCCTCACCCTGGCGACAATCTCTTCAGCCTGTTCACCTTGCTGGACCAATTATTTCCAGGTGCGACTTTCAGTAACCCCTATCTGGGCTAGGAGCAAAATTTGTAGATTATGGCAGCATGTTTCCACCAGGGTGGTGATTGCAAAATCAAAGTGATAAGAGAGAATTACCATGTAGCTTTGGGCTAACGGGTCGTGTCCACGAGGAGAAATGCGATAGAAGCTTTTTGGTATTTTTGTTAAGTAGCAAAGAATGAAGTTGGTATCTTTCTTTTAAGTTAAAAAAGAGAATGGAGAGAAGGGAAATGATTAAAAGAAAAATTGCAAATTTAGAGAAGGCTTTTGAAAAGGTGATTTAAAAAGCTTGAAGAGTGATTTGTTATTTTTAATATAAGAAGAAGATCTGGGCTCACTAACTCACTACTCAACGATGTGTTCTTCTATAGAAATCCTTAGTGCCTCAACTTGATCATAGGCAAAAACTTAAGATTGATTTAAGAAAGTTTTAAGCAAAGCATATAAGATAGTTGGAAAAGTTAACTCTTCTCTTTAAGAAATCGTCTTGAATTGAATGTTAAATCATCAAGTAGTCAAGTATGAGATAAAAACAAGTTCAAGAGACGTTTTTTAAAAGAAGTAGAAGTTTAAAAATCCAAATCCATCCTCATGTGCCTTCAAGAACACTTTCAACGAAGAAAGGCTTAGTTTAGGCATGCAAATGTTCATTGGGTCTTTTCATTAAAACCATTTAAAAGAAGAGGGATCGGAGAGAGGAACAATAGTGAGCCCAGAAAATGAAATTAGCTACTCATGGAAGATGAAAAACAATACTTGTAAATAAAGCAAGACATACCGTGAATTGGAGTGGTAGAAGAAAGCTTGATCCTTTTATTGATGTCACTTCAATCTTCAGATTACAATCACTCAATTTCTCTCTCTCACTGATATTTGATCTGAACTACAAATTACAAAACAAAGTTACAATTTCTATACTATCTAACAAAGAGCCTAAAACCTTAAAGAATAAACAAAAAATTCTAATTCTAGTCTTCGCTCCTTTCTTCTCTGTCGAAAATGGTATTTATAGGGAAAAACCAAATGGTAGAGGACGTAGGAAGATTGGGGAAGTAAACGCTCCCCAACAACATTAACAAGGCCACAGAAATGCGGCCCTTTCTCTATTCCATGATGAGGACGTTGGACAAGGAGGTCTTTGAAGCGTTCAAAGTACCTTCAAAACGGTTCACTAGTTTCTTACTTGAATTGCATGATGTTTTTTCTAACGAGAGCGGTCTTATGAATTGGATAAAATTTCTTCAAGAAGACCTTGATGAAACCATCCCAGGATGTGATAGAGCCGGCCGCTAAGCTGTAGAGCCATTTCTTGGCTAAGTCCTTAAGAGCAAATGGGACAAATATCAACCTAATAGCATCATCTGTAAGGTGTGGGATTTTCATCATTAAGCATACTTCCTCAAATTCTCTTACGAAGAAATAATCATCTTCATATTTTAAGCCATGGAACTTAGGGAGTGTGTTGATGAACTATGGCTTAAGCTCAAAATTGTGTTCACCAACCGATGGAAGTTGGATGCAGGATGGAAGTGATGTTCTAATGGGATAGAACCTATCCTGCAAAGATGTCGGTTGAGCCATAACCGAATCTGGTCTGGCTCAAACTTGGATGGTGATATATTTCTGGTTAACCTAGATGAATTAGGGTCTCTTGACCACACTTGCATATACAAACTCAATCACAAACAAGTTTACCAGTAGTCAAGAAGGGAAAACAACCAAGCCTAGTCTAAGGTAACCTTGACCTAGAAACTCTTAACTGGTTGATTGTCCACAGGAGGTATAATGCAGACTTTGACCACAAGCTAATCAGCCAGGTCAGGGCAAGATTGGTGGGAGGTATCCGCGCAGAAGCGACGGGCCTAATTAAGCCAAACCACCAGCCTTCGGGGTTTCGCCCCTCAATCCCTTTCCTAGACACTAATTTGTCAGGAGTCAAATTCTAACACCTTCCACCTTAGGATAATCTCCTAGTGAGTTCGAGATATCCCTAATGCCAACGTCTATCAGATTTTACTTAGGTTTAGGTTGTGCGTGCTTGGAGATGGTTTGTGGGCTAAGGGTAATGACTTCCCCACCTTATCTTGATTTGGGTTTTGCCCTTAGAATTGATTGTGCAAAATGTGCAATATATAGAAAAGTAACATTCAAAAGCAAATATCACCCAAGAATGTTTCTTAAACTATATGCTATGCATACGTACCTTGTCTCCAGTTATCTTCAACAGTAATTGTAAAATAAACGTAATTAGACAAATGCCTAGAATGCAAGTCTAAACATTTTTTTAAGCAATTAACAATCACTCATATTACTGTTGGATTAAAACAGGGATTGTGAATATCAGATATAGAAAGAATACTAACACAAAAACTTTATTTTTGCAAGCAATATGTCCTGCAATAAAAAAGCTTTTAGTAGTCCAACAAAAATTTCAACTTTTGCAATGCAATTTCTTGAAATTCTGTTTCCTACTTTCGAGAGTAGGGGCACAGAATAGCAAGTCTTCTCCTGCAAAGCTTGAATGCTAGATCTGAATCTTGACGTCCCTGAACCAAACTTGTTAAAAAATAAATACACCATTCCCTCCCCGGCAACAGCGCCAAAATTTGATTGCAAAATCAAAGTGATAAGAGAGAATTATCGTGTAGCTTTGGGCTAACGGGTAGTGTCCACGAGGAGGAATGTGATGGAAGCTTTTCGGTGTTTTTGTTAAGTAGCAAAGAATGAAGTTGGTGTCTTTCTTTTAAGTTGAAAAAGAGAATGGAGAGAAGGAAAATGATTAAAAAAAATTGCAAATTTAGAGAAGGCTTTGGAAAAGGTGATTTAAAAAGCTTGAAGAGTGATTTGTTGTTTTTAATATAAGAAGAAGATCTGGGCTCACTATCTCACTACTTAACGATGTGTTCTTCTATTGAAATCAGTGCCTCAACTTGATCATAGGCAAAAACTTAAGATTGATTTAAGAAAGTTTTAAGCAAAGCACATAAGATAGTTGGAAAAATTAACTCTTTTCTTTAAGAAATCGTCCTTAATTAAATGTTAAATCATCAAGTAGTTAAGTATGAGATAAAAATAAGTTCAAGAGACGTTTTTTAAAAGAAGTAGAAGTTTAAAAATCTAAACCTATCCTCATGTGCCTTGATTGGTCACAATATTGCACATTTATTATCATATTCTCCTACTTATTATAGAATAAGCTCTGCATTTTCCTAATTAAATGTTTAATTATTTGAAGGCCCATTCCTAAAGGAGAGTGAAGAGAAATGAGCTCAAAAGCCCATCAAATTCTGAATTAATTCGAACTCAGTAAATCAGGGCAGATCAGGTCGGTTCAGATCGGTTGAAAATCAGTTAGAACAAATTCCTACAAATCGATCGGTTGAAGCCAAGGATCAAAGGCCATTTCGTCAAAATTCCGGACATAAACTGCAAATCCAGATAAAAATAAATACAAATCGAGAAACCGGGGAGCACCACCAACAGGGTGTGGCCACCTGGCCACACCCTGGCCGCGGAAACGCGGCCAAAGCCGCGTTTTCGCGGCTTTGTTGGTGAGTTAGGGGGAGCGTTTGCTCCCCCTATCTTCATACGCTCCTATAGGTTGGATTTTGCCTATAAATACTGGGATTTTCAGAGCCTCCAGAGGACGATCATGCAGAGATAGGATTTTGTCCAGTTTTTCATTCTTTGTAGTATAGAATTTTGTTTTCTTTTTATGTAATTTTAATTTCTTTGTAAGCTTAGGTTAGATTGAGATTTATGTAAGTAAGAGAGAGAGGCTTATGTTGAGAGTGACACCGATGTACCTCCTCCTTTCTTCCATCGTTTCTGCAAGCAATAAAAGGTAACTTTTTTTTATGTCGTCTTTACTTTTGTTTCCTTCTTCCTCTTTCTACTTTTTCTCTTTTGGCTATGATGAGCATTCAAGTGAATCTAGTAGCATCAGTATAACAATGTTTGTGTGAGTGCCAACGATATTTCATGATGTTGTTCTCCTCCTCAAGACTTCGTATCATTTCATTCTTGTTCGTCTTGATTATGTAATGCGAATGGGGACTGACCTCGATCTTATGGCTTATGCGTTGAACGCCTCCGAAGTAAGGTAAAACATGCAAGGATTCTAGGTAAGTCATCAACCAAAGGAGGTAAGTTTTTCTTTTAGTTTTCTTTCTTTTAATTCTTTAGTTTAGAACACCACAATCCACCACTTCTTTTATCACTCTTTTTCAGTTTCATTTGTACATATCACTTCTATTTTCTCCACCTTCTCTATCTGTTACTTTCTTCCTAACTTGACTTTAACTCTTTTTCATTTTCTTTTTAAGAACTAAAGAAGAACTTTAACCAAACTTTATATCTTAAAAGAAGACTTACTAAAAAGCTTCCATCGCTAGTCCCTCCTTGTGGATCACGACCCGCATAGCCACTTGCTATAGCGGTAGAATTGAGTAACTTGCACTCTTTAATTTTAAAATCTAAAATACTGTATTTTTGTGCAGGTTCAAGCTCAATCAAATTTTGGCGCCGTTGTCGGGGAGGGACGGTAAGTTACTCTCTTTAAAAGTTTACATTTTTGGTTAACTTTCTTCTTTGTTTTTTTGTACAGATTCAATAACAAGGAATTCGTGCTGCAGTGGACACATAAGTGGCCTTGGACTCTGCTCAAGAAAGCAAAGCCAAGAAGCCCTCAGATTTGCTACAGTCCTGTGGCAAACTGAGTGAACTACTAACCTGTATTTTCTGCAGGTTAGCTGAATTGTGCAATTTAAATATCTGTAGCATTTATTTCCTTGTTTGATTCACTGTATTTACTTTCTAACCTCAACAGTAAAATGATGATTGTAAATGCTAAAATTATTTAGACTTTGCATTTAGGCACGTGTCTATTTCATTACATTTTCTATTTACTGTTGAAGAGTGCTGGAGCAAAGGTACGTGTGCATAGCATCTAATATAAGATCACTTTTGGATTGTTTACATTACTCAAGTGTTGCTTTTCTTGTCCACTGCACTAAATTGATCTAAGGGCTTGTCCTATAAACAAGATAAGGTGGGGAAGTCATTACCCTCCCTTAGCCCACAAACAATCTCCTCACTCACTAACCCAAGCCTAACTAAAAATGAGTAGACGTTGGCCCTAGGGACATCTCGGACTCAATTAGGAGATTATCCTAAGGGGGAAAAGTGTTGGAATTTGACTCCTGCCAAATCAGTGTCTAGGAAGGGGATTAAGGGCCGAAAGCCTGAAGGTTGGTGGTTATTTAATTAAGGAACGTCTTTGACGGATAACCTCCCGCCAATCTTGCCCTGACCTGGCTGATTAACTTGTGGTGAAAGTCTGCATTATACCTCCCGTGGACAGTCTAACCAGTTAGGAGTCGTCTAGGTCATAGGTCTACCCTAATTCAGTTTAGAATTTTTCTTTTATTTGTTTGCTTATTTGTTTGTTTTTTTCTTTTTTGTATTTTATTGTGTGATATGGCTTATAATAACAATTTTTTCAATTTTAATAGTAATCCATATTACACACCAACCTCTTTTTCGGATATTACCAACTCAGCATATCATAACTTTAACCAACCTAGTATGCCGGATTGGTCTTATCCGAATCAATATAACCCATGCCCCCAATCTTATGACCATAATTTTCAGAATAATTTCAAATCTTCACAGAGTCAATGGGGATTCACCTCCCCCGAGTCCAATTTTCAATCAACTTGTCCTCCTTATCCACCTTGTCTACAATATTTCCAAGATTCATACTCAGCTCCACAAGTCCAAAATAGAAAACCATCAATTTTGGAAATGAGTATGCGTGAGTCCAAACAACAATCACAAAATCTGACAGACTCACAATTTCATCACCAATTCCAAAATAACACTTCATCTTTTCAATCACAACAATACGATGAACCAATCAACTATGAAAAAATGCTTGAAGCCATGACTCAGGCTCAAAACGCTCGTAATCATGACATAGATATGATGGTCCAAACTTTACGTTCTCACCGTTTGACCAGTTTTGATGTCGCTAACCATTCTGTTAGAGCCGAAGAGTCATGTTGTTTTGGAAATCAAGGTTCATTTCAGAACAATCATTTGAACTTGCCCAAACTCCAAATTTTGAAAATGATATTGACAGTTTGGCAAGTTATTCCTTTCCTGAAATAGAACTTGAGAATGAATATGATCCTGAACCTCAACTTAGTGATTCAATTCTACTTTCTGATTCAATAATGACTCCGGTATCTTCACCTGATTTCAATCTTTTTCCCGAGTTAACATTGGATCCTGTGCCAATTCATCATGAAATTGAATCACCCATCTTTGATGATCATCATATTGAACTGGACCAATTTTACACTTTTGAAAGTCCTATTGACAAATTGGCAAGTTCTCATTTTTATGAAATTGAACTCAATGAGAAATGTGACCTAGATTCTCAAATTTGTGATCCAGTTCAAATTTTCGAATCAATATTGACTCCTGTTTTGTTACCCGACTTGAGTAATATTTTAGAGTCAGTTTTGATTCTCACACCTATCATTCTTGAACTTGAATCACCAATATTAAGTCACATTCCATTGTGGGAAACTGAATGTGGACTTGAGTTTCAACTTCTTGATTTGTACCCACTTTCTGAGCCTATCTCGACTCTTAAACCTTTACTTGACTTAAGTCACTTTCCTGAGTCGATATTAGTTCCAGTACTTCCTGAGTCCAAGTCAATCATTCTATCTTTTCACACTCCATTTTGGGACAAGGCGGTTGACAAATTTGACTCCGAAATTAATTATGGAATTTGAAAATTAGATGGGGTTAAATTTTTAATAAAAATCCTTCATGGATACATCATTTTAATGGGTTATATTAGAGAGATTTTTGGTGGGTTCCTCCAAACTCCATGCAAAGTCGATTGGGCCGCATTTCGTGGACCAATCAGACCACCACCGGAACCACCACCTTAAGGTAGTATTTTCCTTCCCTATCTTCTTTTTCATGCATCCATGCATTAATTCATACATTGAGGACAATGCATGAGATAGGTATGGGGGAGGGTCTAACATAACTTAGGTTTTTTTTTTAAAAAAATTTTTACTTTTAAAAACTTTTTGAAAATAGAAACAATATTTTGACATATTTTTGTAAGAAATTAAGTCAATTTTAAGGAATAGGAAAATCAAAATTAGGATTTCTTAAATTTGGTCAAAATAAGATTATTTGTTTGATTTTTAGGATTAGGAAGATAATTTGTCAAAGTAATTTAGTCTTGATCTTTACCTTAATGAAATATGCATACTTCATACACTTACACACATAGGGTTCAAAAACAAAGATTCTTATGCCTTATATATAAAAAAAAGGAAAAAAAAGAAAAAAAAATATCTATAAAAGATGAACAAATCTAATTATTGTTTAGCTAGGTACTTTGGCCTAAGCAAGTCTTAGTATTTATGCGAAAGATGATTAGATAAGTTTGAGAAAAAATATATATATAAAAATCCTCTGATTAAGCTGGGTATTTGTGCCTAATAAAGCATAAGTATTCACGCCTAAAAGGGGTTCATATAATAAAATTCATAGTTTTGTGGCCTTGTTTGCTCGAGTCCTTAAGTCCTTGGGGTGTTTTCTCACCCGGTGCCCTAAGACCGTTTGGTTTGGGAGTCATCGATTAAAGGCTCGTTACATGGGCAGATTAGAAAGCCTAATAGAACTAAGGAATAATACCATAAAAAATATATATATATATAAATAAATAAGGCATAAGAGTTAGAGTTAATGAACCCTTAGTCAAAATTTTCACGGTCACAAGGTGCATATGACTTAGGGTAAAGTAATAGACTAAATGAGAAGTACAATTTGACTCCTTACTTTGATTGATAACAAATTTTTAAATAGAGACTAAGTTTAGGAATGAAAAATTCAGTTTTCCTATAACTTATAGATTACTTAAATCTTACAATTATATTTCAAATATTTTTCTCTTTCAAAATGCTTTTCGAAAATACTAACTCTTTTTTTCTCTTTTCTTTATGGATTTTGTGGGTGTAATCCACTAAAAACCCTCACGAGATAAAACTCGTCCTCTAGGGGAAACCTAGAGGTTTAACGGCTTGTTGCACATGCTCAGTGCAATCGAGTGACCTGCGAAAGTGGTCTAATAATCCTTAGTATAGTTTAGTTGTTTTGCTCGAGGACGAGCAGAAGATAGGTATGGGGGTGTGATTGGTCACTAATATTGCACATTTATTATCATATTCTCTTACTTATTATAGAATAAGCTCTGAATTTTCCATATTAAATGTTTAATTTATTTGCAGGCCCATTCCTAAAGGAGAGTGAAGAGAAATGAGCCCAAAAGCCCATCAAATTCTGAATTAATTCGAACTCAGTAAATCCGGGCAGATCAGGTCGATTCAAATCAGTTGAAAACCAGTTAGAACAAATCCCTACAAATCGATCGGTTGAAGCCAAGGATCAAAGGCCATTTCGTCAAAATCTCGGACATAAACTGCAAATCCAGATAAAGATAAATACAAATCGAGAAACCGGGGAGCACTACCAACAGGGTGTGGCCACACCCTGGCCGCGGAAACGCGGCCAAAGCCGCGTTTCCGCGGCTTTGTTGGTGAGTTAAGGGGAGCGTTTGCTCCCCCTATCTTCATACGCTCCTATAGGTTAGGTTTGCCTATAAATACTGGAATTTTCAGAGCCTCTAGAGGACGATCATGCAGAGATAGGATTTAGTCCAGTTTTTCATTCTTTGTAGTGTAGATTTTTGTTTTCTTTTATGTAATTTTAATTTCTTTGTAAGCTTAGGTTAGATTGAGATTCATGTAAGTAAGAGAGAGAGGCTTATGTTGAGAATGACACCGATGTACCTCCTCCTTGCTTCCATCATTTCTGCAAGCAATAAAAGGTAACTTTTTTTATGTTCGTCTTTACTTTTGTTTCCTTCTTCTTCTTTCTACTTTTTCTCTTTTGGTTATGATGAGCATTCAAGTGAATCTAGTAGCATCAGTATAACAATGTTTGTGTGAGTGCCAACGATACTTCATGATGATGTTCTCCTCCTCAAGACTCCGTATCATTTCATTCTTGTTCGTCTTGATGATGTAATGCGAATGGGGACTGAGCTCGATCTTATGGCTTATGCGTTGAACGCCTCCGAAGCAAGGTAAAACATGCAAGGATTCTAGGTAAGTCATCAACCAAAGGAGGTAAGTTTTTCTTTTAGTTTTCTTTCTTTTAATTCTTTAGTTTAGAACACCACAATCCACCACTTCTTTTATCACTCTTTTTCAGTTTCATTTGTACATATCACTTCTATTTTCTCCACCTTCTCTATCTGTCACTTTCTTCCTAACTTGACTTTAACTCTTTTTCATTTTCTTTTTAAGAACTAAAGAAGAACTTTAACCAAACTTTGTATCTTAAAAGAAGACTTACTAAAAAGCTTCCATCGCTAGTCCCTCCTTGTGGATCACGACCCGCATAGCCACTTGCTATAGCGGTAGAATTGAGTAACTTGCACTCTTTAATCTTAAAATCTAAAATACTGTATTTTTGTGCAGGTTCAAGCTCAATCATGCCTTCAAGAACACTTTCAACGAAGAAAGGCTTAGTTTAGGCATGCAAATGATTCATTGGATCCTTTCATTAAAACCATTCAAAAAGATGAGGGATCGGAGAGAGGAACAATAGTTAGTCCAGAAAATGAAATTAGCTACTCATGGAAGATGAAAAACAATACTTGTAAATAAAGCAAGACATACCGTGCATCACCCCCATACCTATCTTTTGCTCGTCCTCGAGCAAAACAACTAAACTATACTAAGGATTATTAGACCACTTTCGCAGGTCACGCGATTGCACTGAGCATGTGCAACAAGCCGTTAAACCTCTAGGTTTCCCCTAGAGGACGAGTTTTGTCTCGTGAGGGTCTTCAGCGGATTGCACCCACAAAATCCATAAAGAAAGGGAAATAAAGAGTTAGTATTTTCGAAAAGCATTTTGAAAGAGAAAAATATTTGAAATATGATTGTAAGATCTAAGCAATCTATAAGTTATAGGAAAACTGAATCTTTCATTCCTAAACTTAGTCTCTATTCAAAAATTTGTTATCAATTAAAGTAAGGAGTCAAATTGTACTTCTCATCTAGTCTATTACTTTACCCTAAGTCATATGCACTTGTGATTGTGAAAATTTTGACTAAGGGTTCATTAACTCTGACTCTTATGCCTTATTTTATTTGTATATATATATATATATATTTTTTTTGTGGTATTATTCCTTAGTTTAGGCTTTCTAATCTGCCCATGTAACGAGCCTTTAATCGATGACTCCCAAACCAGACGGTCTTAGGGCACCAGGTGAGAAGACACCCCTAGGACTTAAGGACTCGAGCAAACAAGGCCACAAAACTAAGGACTTTATTATATGAATCCCTTTTAGGCGTGAATAGTTATGCTTTATTAGGCACAAATACCCAGCTTAATCAGAGGATCTAATCATCTTTCGCATAAATACTAAGGCTTGCTTAGGCCAAAGCACCTAGCTAATCAATAATTAGATTTATTCATCATTTTCTTTTTTTTTCAAACTTATCTAATTATCTTTCGCATAAATACTAAGGCTTGCTTAGGCCAAAGCACCTAGCTAATTAATAATTAGATTTGTTTTTTTTCTTTTTTTTTTTTATAAGGCATAAGAATCTTTGTTTTTGAACCCTAAGTATGTAAGTGTATGGAGTGTGCATATTTCATCAAGGTAAAGATCAAGACTAAATTACTTTGACAAATTATCTTCCTAACTCTAAAATCAAACAAATAATCTTATTTTGACCAAGTATAAGAAATCCTACTTTGGATTTTCCTATTCCTTAAAATTAACTTAATTTCTTACAAAAATAAGTCAAAATATTGTTTCTATTTTCAAAAAGTTTTTAAAAGTAAAGAAAAATGTTAATTTTTTTTTTAAAGAAAAAGAAAAGTTATGTTAGACCCTCCCCCACACCTATCTCATGCATTATCCTCAATGTATGAATTAATGCATAGATGCATGAAAAAGACGACAGGGAAGGAAAAGGTTACCTTAAGGTGGTGGTTCCGGTGGTGGTCTGATTGGTCCACGAAACGCGGCCCAATCGACTTTTCTTGGGTCTCGAAGGAACCCACCAGAAGTATCTTTAATATAACCCACTAAAAAGATAACTCCATTAAGAAGTTTTATTAAAAATTTAACCCCATCTAATTTCCAAATTCCATAATTGATTTCGGAGTCAAATTTGTCAACCGCCTCGTCCCAGAATGGAGTATGAAATGATAGAACAGTTGACTTGGACTCAGGAAGGACAGGAACTAATACCGACTCAGGAAGGTGACTTAAGTCAAGTAAAGGTTCAGGAGTCGAAATAGGTTCAGAAATTGGGTCCAAGTCAAGAAATTGAAACTCCAGTCCACATGTATTTTCTAACAATGGAATGTGACTTAATGTGGGTGATTCCAGTTCATGAATGATAGGTGGAGGAATCAAAACTGACTCTAAAACATTACTCAAGTTTGGTAACACAACAGGAGTCAAGATTGATTCAGAAAGTTGAACTGGATCACAGATATGAGAATCTAGGTCACATATCTCATTGACTTCAATATCAAAAAATTGAGAACTTGCCAATTTGTCAATAGGATCTTCAAGAGTGTATAATTGGTCAAGTTCAATATGATCCTCACACATGGGTGATTCAATTTCATTATGGATTGGTATAGGATCCAATGTTGACTCGGGGAAAGATCGAAATCAGGTGAAGATACCAGAGTCATTATTGAATCAGGAAGAAGCATTGAATCACTAAGTTGGGGTTCAAGATCATATTCATTCTCAAGTTCTATTTCAGGAAAAGGAAAACTTGCTAAACTATCAATATCTTTTTCAAAATTTGGAGTTTGGGCAAGTTCAAGTGGTTGTTCTGAAATGGAATCTTGATTTCCAAAACTACATGACTCTTCGGCTCTAGCAGAATAGTTAGTGACATCAGGACGGTGGGAACGTAGAGATTCGACCATCATATCTATGTCACGATTACGAGTGTTTTGAGCCTGAGTCATTGCTTCAAGCATCTTTTCATAGTTGATAGGTTCATTGTTTTGATAAAAAGATGAAGAATTGTCTTGGAAGTGGTAGTGAAATTGTGAGTCCATCAGATTTTGGGATTTGTGTTTGGACTCACGCATACTCATTTCCATAATTGATAGTTTCCTATTTTGGACGGGTAGAACTGAGTATGAATCTTGAACATAATGTGGACTGGGTGGAGAAGGAGGGTAAGGTGGTTGGAAATTATGCTCGGGGGAGGTGAATCCCCACTGACTCGGTGAAGAGTTGAAATCATTATGGAAATTATAGTTATTAGATGGGGGGTATGGGTCATATTGATTCGGATAAGACCAATCTGGCACACTAGGTTGGTCAAAGTTATGATATGCGGGTTGGTAATATCCAAAAATGAAGTCGGTGTGTAATATGGATTATTATTGTAGTTGAAAAAATTATTATTATAGTCCATATCACACAATAGAATACAAACAAAGAAAAAACAAACAAATAAACAAACAAAAAAGAAAAAATTCTAGCCTAAGTTAGGGTAGACTTAGGACCTAGACGACTCCTAACTGGTTAGACTGTCCACGGGAGGTCTAATGTAGACTTTAACCACAAGCTAATCAGCCAGGTCAGGGCAAGGTTGGTGGGAGGTTTTCCGTCAAAGACGTTCCTTAATTAAATAACCACCAACCTTCGGGCTTTCGGCCCTCAATCCCTTTCCTAGACACTGATTTTGCAGGAGTTAGATTCCAACATTTTTCCCCCCAGGATAATCTCCTAATTGAGTCCGAGATGTCCCTAGGGCCAACGTCTACTCAATTTTAGTTAGGCTTGGGTTAGTGAGTGCTTGGATTCTGATTTTTGGGCTAAGGAAGGGTGATTAAATCCCCACCTTATCTTGTTAATGGGTTGGTGCCCTTAAAATCAGTTTTGTGCAAGTGTACAAGATAAATAAGATGCACTCTAAGCGATATAAATCAACCAAGAGATAGTCCTATTCTAAATGCAATGCAAACATACCTCGCTCCAGCACTCTTCAACAGTAAAAATAAATGAATTGAAAAAAATGCGTGCCTAAAATGCAAACGTCTAATCAATTTTTAACCTTTACAACGAACGTTTTACTGTTGATTATTAGCAGGCTTATGTGATGGCATATAAGAAATAAAGAATTGCAGCAAACTAGATTTTTTGTAAACTAAGCAGCCCTGCAAAAAGCTGTTAGTAGTCAACTCTTTATTGCCGCGGATTCGCGGCTTTTGCCGTGGAAACGCGGCAATTCAGAGGGCAATGGGTCTCTGCTTTCTAGAGCAGAGGCCCAAGGCCACTTGTATGTCACTGCAATATCAATTTCCTGCTTTGATTGCCCTGTAACCTGCAACAGAGAAGAAAAATCGTTTAGTTCTAAAAGATTTGCAAGAAAAATTCAGATTTCAATAAAAACTATTTTACCCTCCCCGGCAACGGCGCCAAAATTTGATTGAGGCAAAACCTGCACAAAAAAATACGAAATTTCAGAACTTATAATAAAAATGTGCAAGTGCTCAATTCTTCCGCTATAGCAAGTGGCTATGCGGGTCGTAATCCACAAGGAGGGTTTGCGATGGAAGCGTTACAGTTCTTTATTGAAATCTTTTAAGAAAATAAAATGAAGGTTCTTCTCTGTTTTTAGTTATGAAAAGAGAAAAAGAATTATGTTATGTTAGAAGAAAATGGAAGATGAAGAAGGTGGAAAATTCAGAAAACAATAAAAGCGACTATGTACAAATGAAGTGGAGGAAAAAGAGTGATTTTGAAGAGATGGTGATTTAATTTACAAAAATGAAAGAAAGAAATAAAAGAGTTACTTACCTTCTTTTCACCAAAAGCTTACCTTGAGTTTTTAGCTTCGATGTTACCTTGAATTGGAGGCAAGCAGCACATAGCCCATAAGAGTCGAATGTTGGTCTCTTCCACATTACATCATCAAGATACGCAAGCATGAAATGATACAGAGAGACTCACAATTCCATCGTCATGAGCTGTCGGTGGCACTCGCAAAGGCAAGGCTCTTTCGATGCTTTAGACTCACTTGGAAGACAGTTGTACCAAAAAGAAAAGTAAAGTAGAAAAGAAGAAGACTAAAAGAAACTACATACAAAGAGAAAACATCGATTCGATCTCATAACAATCAAAGAAAAGAAATTCATCTTACACCGGTGTCACTCCAGCTCTAGCTTCATTCTTGTTCTTTGATGAAAGTCTGATCTCCTCTTATTTACATAAATGAAAATTACAATTACATGAAAAAGAAAAACAAAAACCTAAACTAAGAAATGGAAAAACTAGTCTAAAATCCTAATCTGCATGGTCGTCCACTTTCAGCACAGAAAATGCCTTTTTATAGGCCAAAAACCTAACAAACCAAGATCCCGGGGAGGTCGGGGGAGTTCACGCTCCCCGTAACTCCCCAAGATTGCCGCAGAATTGCGGCTTTTGCCGCAATTCTGCGGCCAGGGTGTGGCCAGATGGCCACACCCTGTTGGTGGGTCATCCCGGGAGTTTCTTCTGACTTTATCCTTTGTTGGTTCCTTCGTTTGAGCTCCGGATTTTGACGAAATGGCCTTGGATTCTTGGCTTTAACCGATCGATTCTGAGAGGATTCTTCTCAACCAGTTTCAACCTCTTGATTTTTTTCTGATTTTATGTGTGCGAATTAACTCTGATTTAATTCAGAATTCTGGTGGGCTTTTGGGCTCATTTCTCTTCATCTCCTTAAGGATTGGGCCTGCAAATAAATCAAACAAATAATTAGGACAATGCAGGCTTTTATTCTAAAATCAGTATGAAAATGTGACATTAATTATGCAACATTAGTGACCAATCAGAGTGGTAGAAGAATGCTTGATCCTTTTATTGATGTCACTTCAATCTTCGGATTACAATCATTCAATTTCTCTCTCTCACTGGTATTTGATCTGAACTACAAATTACAAAATAAAGTTACAACTTCTATACTATCTAACAAAGAGCCTAAAACCTTAAAGAATAAATAAAAATTCTAATCCTAGTCTTCGCTCCCTTCTTCTCTGTCGAAAATGGTATTTATAGGGAAAAAACCAAACGGTAGAGGGCGTAGGAAGATTGGGGGAGCAAATGGTCCCCCAACAGCATTAACAAGGCCGTGAAAATGTGGCTAGAGCCGCGTTTCTGCGGCTCTGGTATGGCCAGGTGGCCATACCCAAATGGTGGAGTTTCCCGATTTGTTGATTTTCCGATATCCTCTACTGGTTTTCTCGTTTCAGCTCCCTGGTTTGTCAAAATGGCCTTTGATTTCTGATTGATTTGTAGAGATCCATTTTAACTGATGTTCAACTGATTACATCCTCTCTGATCTGCCTCGATCTGCCCTGATCTTCTAATTTTGAATTAATTCTGATTAAAATCAGAATTTTGATGGGCTTTTGGGTTCGTTTCTCTTCCCTTTCTTTTAGCAATGGGCCTACATTTAACAAAGAAGAATAAGACTTATAAATAGGATTTATTAGATAAAAAGTATGGTAATGTGATAATGTATATGCAATATATGTGACTGAGCAGGTGGCCTGGGTCATACTGTTAGGACATCAGAGTGCCATATTCCGAAATCTTTTCACAAATTCTTTGACGGACTCTCCCTTTCGCTGCTTTGTTGCCAGGAGAGTTGGCATGGTAATCTCCGAGTCATCTTCGAAGAATCGTGTTAGGAAGAGCTTCTCTAAATCACTCCAGTTTTTGATGGAGCCTTCTGGGAGTTTCATGAACCATTCAAAGGCAAGCCCTTTTAGAGTGTCGTTGAACAAGCGCGACAAGATGACATCATTATTTACTACATTCCCCGTTTGAGACTTGAAGTAGTAGATGTGTTTGTTCGGTGACCTTTTGCCGTCGAAAGCCTGTAGGGTCGGAGCTTTGAACTTAGAAGGCTACGGAACATGGTCCCACTCGGCCGGATATGGCCAGACCACTCCTGCTTCTTAGAGGCCTTTTCAGTTGGTAAGGGCTTCCAGACACTGCTCCATTGATTCATTCTTATAGAATGAGTACCCCCATTCTCTGAATTGCCTTCCTCTTTAGATGAGGATTTAGACGACTCAAAGTGGATTGCCACTTCTTCTCGATATGTATGGAAGATGAGCTTTCCCCTTCCTTTCATTTGCCTTTAGACTTCTTAGAAGAAGCTTTGTCAGTTGACTTCCTCTTGTCTTCAAGCAATTGTGTAAGCATTTGCTTGAGGGTATCGATAGATTCTTGTTGGGCACGAATCATATCGAATTGTTCCCTCTGGACCTGGGCTTGCTGTTCTAAGCGCCTGGTCGTCTCTTCGGGAGTGTTTATCATGTACACAAAGGCTTCCTTCTCTATAGAAGAGTTTGAGACCTGTGATTCTGCGATGGCAGAATGTGATTCTCTTACTCTAATGCCCTAGGCTAGGGCACTATAGTCAATCGGGGCTACTGCACCAGTCCAAGTGCGAGTATGCCGATACACTCTGTTTGGTTCCGTATCAGACTCGTCAGAGCTGACTGTTGGTTGTTTTTCCCTACTTTTGCTTGCAATGTTTATAGTTGCTTTAGGGTACTCCACGTCAGAGAAGTTTCCTCTTCTGTGAGAACGACGCCTTTTGGCTGATCGTGAGTTTGAGGTTACTCGTCTAAATACCGACTGCTTGCTTATATAAGGGCTGCAACGACATTCAGAGAGCATTGCTGTGATGAGCCGTTACAGCAAAAAGATGGAGTGATCTGTTAGCACTCCTTTTCTTTGTCAAGTAATCTCTTAGATCTGTCAGAGGAGGACCGAAGAGATTAACCTTAGGTTTTCGAGGGCTTTTCAGCTTCTGAGAGCCACCCTTGCATCACGAATCTGAGATGCAGGGTTCCAAGACGTGGAGATCACATTCTGTAAAACAGACGTAGTTCTCGCGCTTTGGCTCTAAAACACAGGTCTCACGTCTCTACTAAGAAGAGATGTGGACCTTGCGTTGCTGATTGTCACATTTAACTAGCGATGCTTGAGAAACGCAGGCTTTCTGGGTCCCGCATTTAGCTGTAGAGATGTGGGTCTCGTGTCTCTGAGGAGAGGCATGGACCTCACGTTGCTGAACGTCGCGTTTGGGAAGTGAAGCTCCAAAAATGCAAGCCTTCTGAGCTTCGCGTTTAGGTCTCCAAACGTGAACTTCGCGCATCTGACGTGGTTTACAAGAGACGCAGGTTTGAGCTTCGCGTTCTGTATCCGTTGAACAGATTACTGGATAGATAGTTGTTCTAGCTTCTTGAGTCTATACTTAAGCGCGCTCGTCTCTATCGACGTTCAGCATTCCGGTTACGCCGTACAGGTTGTTGGGAATCCCGGTAACTTGGAGCTCAGAAAGAGGACGGGCATGAGCAGGCTGAGCGTCAACCACGCTGACCTCACGGGTCTCATGGGAGATGTTGACATGGGCTTACGTGTGATGCGGTTAGCCATGGTACTCCTCGCACCAGTTGCGTCCGAAGAAACCTCTAAAGGGACTTGAGAGCGGGTCCCCGAGGAGACCTTGCGGTACTGCTGCGCCCTAGGGCTCTTAGAGCCGGAAGAGAGAAACTCTTCGTACTTTTCCTGATCGAACTCCATGACAAGCGATTCGACCATTTTCTCATGTAGGTGACGTCACCTTGCGCCATGACTTGCTCATCGGTAGAGAAAGTAGTCCCCAACGGAGTCGCCATCTCTTGTTTGGTGGGGAAAATTGAAGGCGCGTGTAAATTATTTATTTGATTATAAAGAAAGTTACAACAGATCAATAACCTAATTATAAGAGAGGGAAGATATTCAAGCTCAAATCTTCCCTTTGTTTAATGTCGGGTTCTTGATGTAGAGATGGAAAGTGAATCTTGTTTTTCGTTGACCGGGTGAACGTCACGATCTCTTGGGAATCTTCTCTTGGACGGTGGATGAAGTAACACAGCTCTGTCCAACAAAAATCTCAAAGAGATTTTAGGCAAGAACAAACTTGAACTCAGCAAGTTGTTAGAAGAGTTCTCTCCTTTGTATTCCTTAGCTGGAGATTCTGGTTTTTCTAAGGCTTACAACCAAAGTTCTTCTGACCAAAAATTCCTACCCCAAAACCTCCCCTTCAGTAGCAGACTGAACTATTTATAGGAGTTTCAAGGGTAAAACTGTCCCCTAAAAATACTCCATAATGGGGGTTAACTCCCTCATTACATGGGCAGTAATTGACCCAGTAATGAGGGCAGTTACAACCGAGACGCGGGCTTTGAGCCTCGCGTTTTGTTGCTTGGGCAACACTTAAGAAACGCGAACTTCAAGTTCTGTGTTAAGCTTCATATGAGACGCGGGCTTCGGGCTCTGTGTCTGGATATTGCATGGATACCTGAGACGCAAGTTTCAACCTCTGCATCTTGGCCATTGCAGTGAGGTAAAGATGAGGGTTTCGACCCTTGCGTCCTGGTACTACAGTGGCGCTGAGACGCGTCTTTCCAGCTCTGTGTCTTGGTTATTATAGTAACATTAAGATGTGAATTTCAACCTTCGCGTCTTGGTGCTGCGCTAGCGGCTGTGCTGCCTTACATCTGGAGTTTGGACTCTGCTTTCTGATGACTTGACCCCGGTGATTTTTGGACAGTCTACAGCCGGTCGACTGCCTGATCGACCGGCATCTTCAACTCATTTGCTTGGTCCACCGGGCGGTCAACTGAGACCTATGTCTGGCCTGTTCTTGAATCTTGATCTTCTGCTACCGTCGCCTTGGCTTCAGTCCCTCCTCTTTCAAAGAACTCATCCTCGAATTCTGATTAATCGAACCATTAACGAGTCATCTTCAGTAAATTCTATCAGAGGGAAAGTGTGCCCCAAATCTTGATCTACCTCGATTACATATTGATATGAGTTTAGGCTCTTTTTTTGTAAACTTTGGAATAAGTAGAGCTGATCTTATGTCAACTCATTTACCCTTCCAAGTGAATATATAGATGTTCTTGCCACTATGAGTTGCATCAACATCATGTTGTCTTGGTTTTTCCAAAAGAATATGACACTTACCCATATTGTCAATTTCACAAGCAACAAAATCTTGATACAATTTGCCATTTGAAATAGAAATATGACAAAGATTTGTTACCTTAATAGAGAGACCTTTCTTGATCCAACCAATAGTGTAAGGCTGAGGATGTGGTTCCATCTCTAGCTTCAAATAATCCAGTAATGCACTAGAAATGATGTTCTCGTAATGTCCGTTGTCGATGATGAGGTTGCATACCTTGTTTTTAATAGAGCACCTTGGGTGAAAGATTTGATGTCATTGTGTGGTGTCAGAGGCCTTTTGGTTATATAGCAATTGCTGGATGACACAAGTTACGACATCACCATGTTCTTGTTGGCCCAAGGGTACACTCCCTAGTTTTTTTTTATTTTGGTGATTACAAACCACTTGAAGTTATTAGATACTAATCAAGTTCTAGTGCTTCTAAGTTTTCAGCTATAAAGAGTTTGAAAGAAACTTATTCTTCCTCATAAGGTAGGTTGAGGAGATTAAGTTAATTAAAAAAGGGACTCAAGCGTAGATGATCAAAACATGGATTTTGGAGAAGCCCTCCTTGATGAAGACTTGAGGCTTCTGTAATCTCCTTTGTAAGACCTTAGTATGTTTAGTTTTGATGTTGAATTGATGCTCAAAGAAGGTACACACACATTTTTCAAAGACAAGTTTTGTTTTCAGTATTTTTGTTCGAACTCATTTTTCAAAACATAAATACTTTTTCTAATCTATATTTTTTACTAATTTTTTAAACCAGTCTTATATAAGTTTTCTTGAAATCCATATGTTGTCAAAACATCTTATATTCCTATATAATTATTTTAAAAATGGGTTCTACTTCAAAATTCTATTTAAATTGTTTTTGGGCCTGGCCGTCGACCAGCCAGTTCTGCACAGTGTTTTGTACACTGGCTGGTCGACCGAGTGGTCGACTGAATGTGCACAGAGTCACTTGGCTCTTGTGCTTGTAGATCGATCGACCGAGCAGTCGATCAATGTATATGTCAGAACTTACTGGATTGTTTGGAGGATCGCTCGGTCGACTGATCCTCTAGTTAGGTGATTTAAGTTTTAGCCTATCGACCGACCGACCGGTTGACCAACTCTTAGTCAGGACTTTCTTGCGTGTTGGCCGATCACCCGATCAACTGATAGCCTATAACGGCTAGTTTTCCAGCTACCGGTTGACTGGCCGCTCGACCGACCCCATGGGTCTACTATAGTAACGACTATAATTTTCAAAACTGGCAGATTTTTTTATTTCTTTAAATAGCCATATTTTCTTCTTTCGGGCTAATTGCCTAGGACCTGGTCTCTCTTCTAAATGTTTTTATCTATTTCCTATATATATGTGTGTCATTTGTGAGAGACAAATAAGAATTTTGACAAAGTTTTTAAAGAAAAAATTCTTTTTTTGAGATATTACCTTTAATAAAAATCAAGATTTCAATTTCAAGCTTTGAAATCAAAGTGATTTTACTCTTAATCTTTTCCTGAAGTTTTCAAATCTCAAAGATAACTCTCTTCATTGACTTTAATCTCACACACTTCTTTTGGGCTTCATTTTTCACTCAAAACCCTAGAAGTTGTAAAAAGAGAGTTTGTGACCTTTGTAGTTGCCAAGAGATTGTTAACCTCATTGGCTTTGTGCTACATCTTGTGTAGAGGATTTACTGTTGGAGTTGTGTACTTCGGTCTTGTGTAGACCATATAGTTCTTTTGTGAAAATTTCTTTGTGGAAAATTCTTTGTGGATAGTGAAATCCTTCACGTGGTGAAGACAGAAACGTACAGCTTAGTGCTTAAAGCTTGAAACAAATCACTTGTGTTTGCATTTGCTTTCTCTCTTGCTCTTACTCTATCTCGATTACTTGCACTTACGTTTTTAGTCTTATTGTACTTGCTATTCATCTCTTGCATCATTCATACTTGTCAGTTTTCCTCTTTCAATCAAGAAGGCAATTGAGCAGCTCAACTCTTATCAGAGGAATATAGAGGAGAAGTTCTAGAGCTCTTAATTAGGAATCCGTCTTCACTTTTTGATTTGAGATAAGCATTTGCATTATTTATTTTAATTGCTGCATTTTCGCATTTGATTAGCTTTACACCTATTCCACCCCTCTAGGTGTACTTTAAATTGTTTTCAGAGCCTTGAACTCTAGTTTTTTTTGGGTTCAGTCACCTTAGAGAGATCCTTTTGCTAATCATTTCATTCACATCTTTTCTTGCTATCCACTCTAGTATACATGGCTGAAGGCATTAAGACTCTACCAAAGTTTGATGGCCTTAACTTTTCTATATGAAAAGTTAAGATGACTGTGTTCTTGCAATCCCTAGGAAGCCAGGTTGCAAAGGCACTGACCAAACCTTTTAGCGTACCCGATAGTGATGAGGACACTTGTTCGAAATTGCCACCAAGGAATTTTTCTATAAATGAGAATTTTTTCTAAATGAGAATGAATTCATTGATGACATGATTGCCAAGTTTACTAAAATCACAAATGGTCTTGCTTCTTTAGGTGATGCAACAGATAATGACCAAAGGTGAGAAAAATCATCCGTGCTCTTCCACCATCTTGGGAGATCAAGTCAACTGCATTGAATAAGCTTAATGACAGAGAAAAGATAAAGATTATTGGATTTATTGGGAATTTATAAACCCATGACATGGAAAGAAAATCTAGAGTGGAGAAGGCACCCCAAAAAAGAAGACTCTTGCCTTCAAATCTACTCCTTCCATCTCCGACGAAGAAGAAGATGACCTTGGTGATGATGAAGATTTATCCCTTAACGTGAAGAACGTAAGGAAGATGTACAATAAGGCCGAGTTTGGAATAGAAGAAGATGGCAAGGGAAGGAGGAGAAGAAGATAGTTTTCCACAATTACTAGAAGCCCAGACACATCATTACCGATTGCCCGAATACAAAGAGCAAACCCTCAATATCCAAGAAGCCATACAAGAAGAAAGCCTTGAAAGCTATATGGGACTCAGAGAGCAACTCCGATGAAGAGGTAGACATGGCAAACATATATTTTATGGCAAATGAGAACACACCTAAGGTAACACCAAATCTTCTCTTGATGAATGTGAATTGTCTATTGATGAATTGGATGAAGCTTTTGAAGAACTTTCCAACAACTTTGATTTTCTTAAAAAGAAGTATTTGAAGATGAAAAAGAACTTTTCAAAATCAACTAGTTGTTATTTCTAAAAAAAGAGATTTTGTCTTCTACTCTTCAAAAGACACAAAAAGATTTTGATGCACACAATTTTTTTTTACAAAGCTAAATTTTTTATTATTAATAAAAATGAGATTTTCACTTTGAAAAATAAAATTAATACTTTGAGTAATATTTTAACGAAGTGTGAATTTGATAAAGCTAGATTAAAGGCTATGTTTTCAAAGAGACAAACTCCAAGGAAACCTCATGTTTCACAGACACACCATCATTCTCACACACTACCACAACCTTATGCACAACATACCACACATGCTTATGCTCATCATGCTTACACACATCATGTATTTTTATATGCCAAGGTGTATACATGTACTTATTATGGCCACAAGGGTCATTTGATCATGTTTTGTTATAATAAATTGAATTCATCCACTAGTCATGTTTGGGTTCGGAAGACTAACATTTTAGGACCCCAGAAAAATTTTGATACCGAAGTCAACCCCTTTATTAATTGATTAGGTACGCACTGAGGCTCCAAGACGTAGGGAGCGGTGGTATCTTGATAGTGGTTTTTCAAGTTACATGACTTGGGATATTAACAACAATGCAACAATATCAAGGTACCAATCATCAAGGAAGCACCGTCACCTTTGGAGATGACTCAAAGCCAAAATTGTTGGTATAGATAATATCAAGATTTGAAGATCTTATTTCGGTAGATGGACTCAAACATAAGTTATTAAGCATTAGTAAATTATGTGATAAAGACTTGAGAGGGTTATTTTGATAACTCTACCTGTGATGTTTTAGATAAGAAATCAAATTATTGTATTCTTTTTGGTTTTCATGAAAACAATATTTACATGATTGATATGTTGAACTTACAGCAATGCTACATGTTTGAATGTTTTTAATGAAGATTCTTGATATGACATAGGAGACTAGGCCATGTTTCGTTTGACAACCTATCCCGTATGAACTCTAAGGAAGCAGCTCTAAGGAAGCGGTAAAGGGTATCCCTACTTTGATATTTGAAAAAGACTGCATTTGTGATGGTGTCAATTTGAAAACAAACCAAGGTCTATTTCAAAATAATTAAGGATATCATGGCCCCAAGACCTCTAGAGTTGATAGAAATGGATTTGTTTGCTCCAACTAAAACCAAAAGTCTTAGCGAAAACTGTTTTGTTTTGTTTTAGTTGTTAACTTTTCGAGATTTACATGAGTTTTTTTTAAAACACAAAGATGAAGTTTTTTTACATTTTAATATTTTTCAAAAAGGGTTGAAAAAGAAAAGGATTTTTTGATTTTGCGCATGAGGAGTGATAGAGGTGGCGAGTTTGTAAACAACTCTTTTATTACTTATTATGAAGAAAATGAAATTAAACATGAATTGTTGTATCCTAGAACTCCACAACAAAATGGAGTCGTTGAAAGGAAGAATCAGACTCTCCAAGAGATGGCTAGGACAATGATTAGTGAATACGGACTCCCTCAATATCTATGGGCCGAGGCTAGAAACACCTCACATTACATATCGAATAGAGTTTATTTTTTTAGAAATACTTCAAAAACCCCTTTTGAGATTTACTACTTGAGAAAACAAAATGTTTCCTATTTTAAGGTTTTTTTGATGTAAATGCTTTGTTTTGAATAGCAAAGGTAATTTAGGAAAATTTGATCTAAAATCCTTTGAAGCATTTTTGTTGGGTATTCAAACACTAGTAAGGCCTATAGTGTCTTCAATAGGTCAACTTTGACTATTGAAGAGTATATGCATGTTAAGTTGAAGAATCTAATACTCTCGTGAAGAATGCTGTAGAAATTGATTTCTTAGGCGAAGACATTGAAAATATTTCATTGAATGACTCGCCGATGCAAGAAGATGAAGACAAGCCAACTATAATACAAATGGTGAAGTGCAAGATGTTGAAGTGGAGCCAACTCAACACTTCCAAAGTATTAAAGATATGCTACAAGCTATCCCAAGGACTCATTATAGGTGATGTATCTAAAGGGGGTAACTACTCGCTCCGAACTCTATGACATATGTGGCCATTTTGCATTCATTTCTCATATTGAGCCCAAAAATATCCTCGAGATTGAGGGCGACTCATATTGGTTGCTTGCCATGCAAGAAGAGCTCTATCAATTTGAGCGCAACTAAGTTTGGCACCTTATTCATATGCCCCGTGATATAGACCAACTATTGGTACAAAATCGATCTTTAGGAATAAATCAGATGAGTTGGAAAATGTTGTTTGGAATAAAGCTAGGTTAGTGGCCCAAGATTATACCCAAATCGAAGGCATCGATTTTGAGAAAGCCTTTGCACCCGTGACACGGCTAGAAGCCATACGGATGACACTTGCCTTTATTTCTTTAAAGGATTTTAGGTTTTTTTAAATGGATGTTAAAACTGTATTTTTGAATGGTTTAATCGAAGAGGAGGAGGTGTATGTTGAACAACCCCCCGGGTTTGTTGATCCTATGCATCTAGATTTTTTTTTCTTCTGAAACTTGAAAAAGCTTTAGTTGGTTTAAAACAAGCTCCAAGAGCTTGGTATGAAAGACTTAGTTGTTTTCTTGTTGAAAATAGTTTTATGAAAAGAAAAGTTGACACTACATTATTTACAAGGCATATAAACAATGATATCTTGATAGTAAAAATATATGTTGATGATATCATTTTTAGATCTACTAATAAAAAGCTTTGTAAGAATTTTGAATCATGCATGAAGAAAGAGTTCAAAATAAGTATGATGAGATGGCTCAACTACTTTCTTGGACTTCAAGTTAAGCAAAAAGAGTGATGTGATCTTCATCAATCAAGCCAAATATACAAGAGAGCTTATCAAGAAACTAAAGCTAGAAAATGTGAAGATTAGCAAGACTTCCTTGGCTACCACAACCATGTTGACAAGGATGAACAAGTAAAAACGTTGACATTAAGCTCTACCATAGTATGATTGGTAGTTTGCTTTATTTGACGGCTAGTAGACTGGACACTATGTTAGTATTTGTTTGTGTGCTACATTTTAATCTTATCCTAAAGAGCCTCATTTGATTGCAGTAAAACGCATTATTAGTTATCTTAAGGGTGAAAGCCACCTAGAGGGGGGAGGGTGAATAGGTGATATGGCTAATCTTTGAACTAAATGCGAAATTTAAAAACTTAATGCAATACACTCAAGTGCAATCAACAAGTGATGCACACACAACCAAGCCAAGCAATTATGAATGCACAATATGAATAGTTGCAAGGCACAAAATAAAGAGAGAGATAGAGAGAGAGTCAATGGATCAAGCGCAAACAACAAGATATGTTACGAGGTTCGAGCACCCAGCTCTACATCCCCGCCTTCGACACACGAAGGATTTCTAATCCACTAGCTAGTCCACAAAGAACTCTCACAAGGAGTACCCAACTCCTCTCTTTACAACCACAACCTCCTCCTTGAGGCAAGCTCCAATCCAACAAAACAATCACCTCACAACTTGAGGGATTAGCACAAAACAAACAAGGATCACCTCACAACTTGAGGGATACAACCTAAGGCACAAAGCCAAGCAAAGATTGGGTTTTTAACTTGGTGGTCTAACAAACAACCACAAACAATCTCTTTCTCCCACACAAAGATCCTATAGAAGAGATAGTAGATTTTAGCTCAAGTGTGGAGAAAACCAATGGAATGGAAATCAAATTCACAAAGAAAAATCCTGGGAAAAACTGAAACCAAGATATAGAAGATGAATCAAAACTCTTTTCCCAAAAACCCTTTTCTTTGGTTTTCCAAACCCTAGCAAAACTCCAAATAGATTGTTCAATATGAGTTCAAAAACTTCTTTGGATTGCTGTGAAAACACCAGAGAGTAGGGAAAAATTCGCACAAAAATTCTTAGAGAAAAACTCTCACAAATGGGTATTTTATAGACCCCAAAAAAATATAGCCGTTGGCAGCTGAAATTGCCAAAAATGAACTGCCGGTCGACCGGCCGGTCGACCGTCCAACGGTCAAATTCTGCCCGTTGGCAGCTACCGGTCGACCGCCCCGGTCGACCCAAACAAACAGAGAGCTCTGCTCTCAGACCCGGTCGACCCTGACAGTCGACCGTCCAAACGTGCACAGATCTGTGCACGTCGGTCGACCGACCCGGTCGACTGACTTCATCCCAAGTCGACTTGTCAGAAGACTAGTCGACTGGTTGAAGCCTGGAACAGAAAACTGGGTCAGAAAAACAGTTTAAAAATATTTTGAAAAATCTTTTAACACTCTTAAAAATCACCAAAAATAGTTTTATCATTTTGCATTGATATATAAACATGTGGTAAAAAGTTTAGCTCAAATATCAATCAATATGAACTATTTTTGTGTCTTATCATTTTTACCAAAAACCAAAAACTGTATTTTCTAAAACTTGTATTTTGAATAGAAAATACGTTTTGTCCAAAACTCTTCCAAATACAAAAACATGATATTTAAACACTTTGAAGCAAGATGCATATGGATAGAAATCCAATATACATGAAACATATATATATCATAGTTTTTGTCTTTAATTCCAAAATAAGTTTTGTCAAAACACAAAACCTAAAACACATGAAATAGGTATATCAAAGTAAGTTGTCTAGGAGTTGAAGCATGCATGTATATAGAACAAATCTAATATACATTAAACCATGTAAACTTGTTTTGATATAAAATCTATTCATGCAAATCAGATTGGTTAAACCAAAAACCGAAAACTAAAACATGAACGTGTGTTGTGAACTTGAGCATATCATACTATTCTAATCTTTACAATTTTGGATTTAAACACAAAACTAAACTATGGTACCGATGTCTTCTTGTAGAGCGCAATCTCCAAGCCGACTCGATCCAAAACTCTTTGATCCACCGAGCAAGTGCTATATGTGATCTTTGACTCTCGGGCTCTTGAATCAACATGTGAAAGATGTGTGGAAGCTTTCACTAACTAATATCTTGATTAATGATCTGAAACTTAAACATCACAAGATAATTAGTACACATAACTACATGAGTTAATCATCATCAAAACTAGAGTGGAAGGCCTTTGGGCCAACAATCTCCCTTTTGATGATGACAAAACTCATGGAGTTATATATGCATGGATTAAAGTTAAGCTTCAAAGAAGCTCCCCCTTAACTGATACATAGGATATACAACTAATAAATGGTTCTAGATACCAATGAAATTATAAAACATGAAACATGCATAGATATGCATAATACAATAAATGGCTCTAGAAACCAATGGAAGATACCAATAAAATTTCAACAACAAACAAATAAACATGTTCTAGATACCAATTAGCAAAAACAAATAAACATGCTCTTGATACCAATTAAACTAAACAAATAAACATGCTCTAGATACCAATAAAACTCAATATGTGCAAAACAAAACTAATGATCTAATGATCTCTTTTACAAGCTCTTGATACCAAAACTAAACATGTTCTTTAAATAATGCTTTGGATACCAATTGAACTTAATAAAAACATATAAAACATGCATACAAACATGCATATAAACTCAAATTCTTCTCCCCCTTTTTGTCAATCATCAACAAAGGGGTTAAAAACAAAAACTAATAAAAACATATACCGATTAAAAGAAATTCTTCTCACTCTTATTTACAAAACTAATAAAAACATATTCTTTTTATATTCAAAATAAGAAATCAATCAAGGGATGCTCTCCCCCTTTGTCTAAACTCAAATATGATACCAATTAAAATATGTGTCAATGAAGTGCATTTTGATACCAATTAAAAATGAAACTATACCAATTGAAAAACAAAAATCTTGATCCCAATTGATAAGTAAACAAATAACATACCAATTGTAAATAAACAATCTTGATATCAATTGAAATTAAACATAACAAATTTTGAATTTCTAAACATAAATGTTGATACTAATTGAAATTAACAAAGATCTTTAATACCAAAGTTAATTTAAACATATAAAAAAATTTGATTTTGATAACAATTGAAACTATTGCCAATTGAAATTATTATTCTCTATCATAAAGTAAGGGAGTGGAATACTAAATACCAATTGAAAGAAGAAATACAAGATTTTCTCCCCCTTTATGAAATACCAATAAGAACTATGATAAGGCTCGAATTAAGATACCAATTGAAAACTAAATCAATTGAAACAAAATTGAATCTCAAGCTTATCATAAACAAAAACTTGTGCTTAAAGATATAGGGATATAGTAAGCACAAATAAAACATATATATGTATGAAAATTAGATACCAATTGAAATTGATATTCTTTGAAATGCAAGCATACATACATAAAAGTATATGAGTACACAAAAATGTCAATATTGATACCAATTGAAAGAATTCAATGATACCAATTGAAACAACAATAAGATCAAGTGTATAACTCATATTCCTACCACCCATACATGATCAAGTTTACTATGATTTTCACTATAAAGCATACATGAGCATGATCTCCCATCCAACCACCCTTAGATGGTAGGGGTTTTCAAAAATAGGTTTACAAATATAGTATGTTTGAAAACTACTACCAAGGAAGAATATCACAACTAGTTATATGAATCAACTAGTACGAGATCCTTCAAACAAAAAAAATATTTTTCATGAAGACACATGTAAACCACATGGCACTAAAACACTCAAAATCCATATAGCACAATTGTACTCATGAAAACTAAGTCATGAGAAAACATTACATAAGGTGAGTGTACAAGTGTTGTGAGAAACATATCAACATGAAAATGGACAATCAAGCTCAATATTGAAAACATGAAATTCATCTAGGATGTGAAATCACCAATTGAAATCATCTAAAAAACATGAACTTCATCCAAACGATTTAAACTTCAAGGCATATGTATGTCATGTACAAACTAAAGTATACATACATATCCTAAACACAATGAGTCCACCAAAGTATATGTATGAAGGCACGTGGCTCAAGGATGTATATGTATAAATGATAGTTTGGACAAGATGGACATATACATGAAGTTAAAACAAAATATGTAAAATGATGAATACAAGTCAAATGCAAGAATCATCAAAACTAGACTATACTAGTACATCAAGTGAATACAAATGAGCGTTCAAGCACAAACATATATAAAGGTCTATTTGTAGCTCACTAGTTGTACAAGTATAAATCCTAATCTTAATGAAAACTATCATTCAAGCTAGTAGTCAAAACATGAAGCATAAAACGGGTCAACAATCAACATGAACATGAATTATTAAAAACGAAAAGTCATAGTCAACCATATGATTAGCATGACAAAGACATGTGCATTAGATCCATGATTAACATGATAGCTAAAACATAAAGAGAACACAAAATATGGGTCCATACTAAACATGGGTGATCTCAAAAGCTATACATGCATGTCAAGGGTCTAATAAACATGGCATTCAACATGCTAAACCAAACATGAGTCATCAAAACAAAACAAAAATCATAAACATCCATATGATCATTATGTATATGCATGTACATTAGATCTAGGGCATACATGATAGTACTAAACAAGGTGAGAACACAAAGATAAGATCCATATAAAACATGGGTGTCTCAAGTAACTAAACATGTATAACACTAATCTAATCAACATGACATAAGCATAATGAACAATAAAACAAGACATGCTATGAATTGATGAACATGAAAAAGCATGTAAAATGGGAGTTAGAGAATGATACAAAATCGATGAAGGTGCATCTCTAGTTCTCCAAACCACGGTGGTCCTCCCACCAAATCCCCTTGAGAGTGAAGCATCCAAATGGTTCTCTTTTAAGCTTAGAACGCATCCACCTCAAGGTACCAATACTCTCACGTGATGCGAGAGCTCCCACCTACATCAAAAGTCATGGAGGTGGTTTTTGGTACCCATTTTCTTTTGGGTCCATAGGGGTTAGTTTCTTTTCTAACCCAAATAAGATTAGTTGCTAAATTTTCATGATAAATATTATCATAACAAAATCTAGCAAGATGGCCTTTTCGGCCACAATGTGTACATGTGTACACATGAGCATACATGTCATGGTTGTGTCCGTGGAAAGCATGTGTATGCCGTGTAGGGTGTGCATGCAAAGTTGGAACTTGTTTCTTACGAACCAAGATTCCAAACGAGTGTGGTTCATGGCACATTGGCTCAAAGTGGAACCCAAATAATCAACACTTTTCTTCAAAACATTTATATCTTTTTCAATACTTGAAGATAAAGTGGAGCATGCAAGAGGTGTGCTAGAAGAAGAAGCTATACTAGCATGGCACACATAAGACTCTATATCAATTTTCAAAGATTCATTTTTATTTAAAACTAAATCCAATTCTTTTGTAATTGAATCAATTTTATTTTTCAAAACAAGGTTATCTTTTAAAACAAAATCCAATTTAGAAGATAAAACCTCATTGTGCTTCACAACATCATCACAATCATTTTTGCTTTTCAAAACTTCAATCTCATTAAGGGCAAGATCTAGTTGAGATCTTAGTGAGTCACGTTCACTAGTGATCTCTTCCTTCTCTTGCAAAACCAATTCAAAATTAGAACACAAATCCTTTAGTTCATTTTCAAAACAAGATTGTCCTCTTTCAAAAGATTGTGTTTTTCCAAGAAATTTTCAAGCTTTTGAGCAAGTTCCAAATTTAAAGATTTAACTTCTAAACATCCATAGCAATAGGAACTAGAGCTATCATCTAAATGAGTGTCCGATTGTACCTCAAGGGAGTTATTCCCTTAGACCATGAAGCAATGCTCTTCGGACTTTTCTCTCTTAGATCTCCTCATCTTGTTGATAATCCTTGGAAGCTCGGGAGACGTCAATAAGCTCCAAACTGCAAAAGCCGAGTCATAACGATCAAACACCGGTAAAAAATGTTCATTAAGAGATGCTCTAAGTGCTAATGCATTAGCCTTTTTATGCTTGCTACTATTAGGGAAGGATTCCATAGTGGAGGCTTGATAAACTAGATGTCCTAGTCTTTTCAAATGGCTACTCATATTGGCCTTCCAAGCATCAAGTCTAATATGGTCAAACATAGGAGGGCTATCCATGAGAGCAAACTAAATGAGTGCAAATGAACAATGCAAATGAAGATTAGAAAACCAAGATCTCACTCCTAGGTGGTTAAACCTAAATATCAGGAGCGTAGGCTCTGATACCAATTAAAAAGTCACCTAGAGGGGGGTGAATAGGTGATATGGCTAATCTTTGAACTAAATGCGGAATTTAAAAACTTAATGCAATACACTCAAGTGCAATCAACAAGTGATGCACACACAACCAAGCCAAGCAATTATGAATGCACAATATGAATAGTTGCAAGGCACAAAGTAAAGAGAGAGATAGAGAGAGAGTCAATGGATCAAGCGCAAACAACAAGATATGTTACGAGGTTCGAGCACCCAGCTCTACATCCCCTCCTTCGACACACGAAGGATTTCTAATCCACTAGCTAATCCACAAAGAACTCTCACAAGGAGTACCCAACTCCTCTCTTTACAACCACAACCTCCTCCTTGAGGCAAGCTCCAATCCAACAAAACAATCACCTCACAACTTGAGGGATTAGTACAAAACAAACAAGGATCACCTCACAACTTGAGGGATACAACCCAAGGCACAAAGCCAAGCAAAGATTGGGTTTTTAACTTGGTGGTCTAACAAACAACCACAAACAATCTCTTTCTCCCACACAAAGATCCTATAGAAGAGATAGTAGATTTTAGCTCAAGTGTGGAGAAAACCAATGGAATGGAAATCAAATTCACAAAGAAAAATCCTTGGGAAAAACTGAAACCAAGATATAGAAGATGAATCAAAACTCTTTTCCCAAAAACCCTTTTCTTTGGTTTTCCAAACCCTAGCAAAAACTCCAAATAGATTGTTCAATATGAGTTCAAAAACTTCTTTTAATTGCTGTGAAAACACCAGAGAGTAGGGAAAAATTCGCACAAAAATTCTTAGAGAAAAACTCTCACAAATGGGGTATTTATAGACCCCAGAAAAATATAGCCGTTGGCAGCTGAAATTGCCAAAAATGAACTGCCGGTCAACCGGCCGGTCGACCGTCCAACGGTCAAATTCTGCCCGTTGGCAGCTACCGGTCGACCGCCCCGGTCGACCCAAACAAACAGAGAGCTCTGCTCTCAGACCCGGTCTACCTTGACGGTCGACCGTCCAAACGTGCACAGATCTGTGCACGTCGGTCGACCGACCCGGTCGACCGACTTCATCCCAAGTCGACTTGTCAGAAGACTAGTCGACTGGTTGAAGCCTGGAACAGAAAACTGGGTCAGAAAAATAGTTTAAAAATATTTTGAAAAATCTTTTAACACTCTTAAAAATCACCAAAAATAGTTTTATCATTTTGCATTGATATATAAACATGTGGTAAAAAGTTTAGCTCAAATATCAATCAATATGAAACTATTTTTGTGTCTTATCATTTTTACCAAAAACCAAAAACTATATTTTCTAAAACTTGTATTTTGAATAGAAAATACGTTTTGTCCAAAACTCTTCCAAATACAAAAACATGATATTTAAACACTTTGAAGCAAGATGCATATGGATAGAAATCCAATATACATGAAACATATATATATCATAGTTTTTGTCTTTAATTCCAAAAATAAGTTTTGTCAAAACACAAAACCTAAAACACATGAAATAGGTATATCAAAGTAAGTTTGTCTAGGAGTTGAAGCATGCATGTATATAGAACAAAACTAATATACATTAAACCATGTAAACTTGTTTTGATATAAAATCTATTCATGCAAACCAAAATTGGTTAAACCAAAAATCGAAAACCAAAACATGAAACGTGTGTTGTGAACTTGAGCATATCATACTATTCTAATCTTTACAATTTTGGATCTAAATATAAAACTAAAATATGGTACCGATGTCTTCTTGTAGAGCGCAATCTCCAAGCCGACTCGATCCAAAACTCTTTGATCCACCGAGCAAGTGCTATATGTGATCTTTGACGCTCGGGCTCTTGAATCAACATGTGAAAGATGTGTGAAAGCTTTCACCAACTAATATCTTGATTAATGATCTGAAACTTAAACATCACAAGATAATTAGTACACATAACTACATGAGTTAATCATCATCAAAACTAGAGTGGAAGGCCTTTGGGCCAACAAAGGGCACTATTGAAATGAGCTTGTAATATCCGAAAAACCAAAATTTTTTTTATGGCGAGTTATTCGGATGCCGACTATGTCTGTTGCAGAGTGGATAGGAAGAGTACTAGCGAAACTTGTCAATTTTTTAAAAATTACCTCGTTTCATGGTCTTTCAAGAAACAAAATTTCGTAGCCCTCTCAACTGCCGAGGAGGAGTATGTTGCGGTCGGGGCTTGTTGTGCACAAGTCCTTTGGATGAAACGTACTTTCCTTGATTATGATTTGTATTATGATCATATCAAAATATTTTGTTATAATACTAGTACTATTCATATGATTAAGAATGCAAATCAACATAGTAAGACTAATCATATAAAGATTCGATATCACTTTCTTAGAGATCATTATGAGAAAGGCGATATTGAAATCTATTATGTTTCTACGAATTTTTAATTAGCGAACATATCACTTGATTTTAATAGATTTTTTCATTTATGGTGAGTTAAATATTTGTATAATAGATTAAATTGATGAGTTTCCTTGTTTCTATGAGCATTCTGATTGACAAAAAGACAGAGTTTAAGAAAATTTTTATCTGATTTGTGATGGACTCTGAATTCTTACAATTTAACCATAGTAGCAATGGCTATATGGGTCGATCCTCAGGGAGATATGCAATGGAAGCGTTTCCACACAATATTGCTCTAAAAGAAAGAATTTTGTTGAAAAGAAAGATTGATTTTATTTTGATTATGATTAAAGCTCATAGTTCACTAATCATCTACCACCACTAATTCACAAGTTTATGAAAATTAAACTTCATATTGAATCATAGAAGTGTTTCTAGAAAATCCAGTTCAAGTAAGATATATAAGATGAAAAGTTTTCCCTAATTGAAATATACTAGCCAAAGTTCAACGTTAAATTATCAAAACTTTCTAAGCATAGCATCAAAAAAATTATTTAAATTTAACATTAAGCTATCAAAGCTATCTAAATATAAAATAAGCAAAACTATTGACTAGTAAATCAAGTTAACTTTTTATCATCACAAGTCTTCAAGAAGTTTGCCTAATTCTTGGGTTTTGGACATACATGAGATTCAATCAGTTTAATCAATCATAAAACTAGAAGTAGTGGTTGAGAGATTAGTAAATCATGAAATTCTATTTAGTTATTCATGATGAAATTTAAATAAAGCATGGTGTTTAAATAAGAAATTGCATAAATAAAAAGAAACCAAATAAAGAAGACAATGGAATTAAAAGAAGAACAAAAGACAATTGTTTATTGATGCTGTTACCATCTAATTACAATCGCTCCTTCGTCTCTTTATAAATCTTTCAAACTAAAATCTTAGAAATTATAAAAATTCAGAAGAAAAAGAATACTAAAAAAATATCCTAAGCTTTGATTTCTGAGATGGGATTTTCTTTTGGCTCTACATCTCTATTTATAGGAGAAATAAGAGGTAGTATTTAGTGGCACTCATATACCCAACCGCCACAAAGGGCTCCAATAGAAAGCCACATTTTCTCGACATTTCAGGAGAAACTGCGATAATCCTGTAGTGGATGAGGCTGCGTTTTGGGCTTTGGCTTCACCTCCTCCATCCATCAGAAGATATATACTTAAAGTCTTCATTTCAACTCTGAATTTTAAAAAATATCCTTTTTAGATAATTGGGAAGCAAGTTATCTCCAAATTCGGGTTTAAATTTAAATTCTCCTCCTTTATCTTTGACTTGGGGCTTAAGCAACCTGATTTAAGTTGATTTTCTTCTTTATTTCAAATTAGGATTGGGATTATCTCTGAATCCTTATCTTTCTCTTGATTTCAAATTGATTTAAATTGAAATCTGAATGTAAATAGGATAATTAGAAGCTTCCTTCATCTTTATCTTCCTATTTAAATAGCTACACACCATAAACAAAAAGAGGATTAAATAGCAAAATTAAATAAAATATAATTAAGGATAAATGTGCAAATGTGACATTAAAAATTCAAATATGAAACGTAATCACGCCCTCACACCTATCTTTTGATCGTTCTCGAACAAAACTAAAAGAAAACTAATCTAACTATCCACTTTCGTAGGACTCACGATTGCACTTAGCATGTGCAACAAGTCGTTTAACCTTTTATTAACCTTAGAGGACGGGTTTTGTCTCGTGACGGTGTTTGATGAATTGAACCCACATAATCTAGTGAAAGAAATAATAGATAAGAAAAGACTAAGATAAAAAGGATAAAAAAATAAGGATAACTGAAAAAAAGAAAGAGAAATTATTATTTTTTTCTATTTCACAATAAATAGTCACTAGCAATTAAATTCATAAGTTTCCAATAAGTTTAAGCATAATCAAGTTCAATCATAAAATCAAGAATATAATCAGTTTTTCTTAGAGATTTAAATTCAATCTTTTCACACCAATCCTTCCTAAGTTTTTCAATCATATACCTCTTTGTGTAAGTGAAAACAGTTTTAGCTTGAGAATATTTGATTCAACTTCATCTTTTTTAAATATACATAATTTTTTGGAAAAAAGTTTAAATTATTACCACTTCGTTGCCTTTAAGCACTTCTATTTTTTTAAATATGTATAACTCATCTATTTTTTTAGTAAATATCAAGGTTTCTTGAGGTCCTAATACCTAACTAATTGATTATTAGATGTGCTAATACATATATTATATTTATATATATTTTTTCACAAATTTACCTAATTACCTTTCGATTAAATACCAAGGCTTGCTAAGGCCAAAGCACCTAACTAATCAATAATTAGATTTATTTATTTTTCATATATATATATATATATATATATATATATATATAATATATATATATATATATATATATATATATATCATACTATATATTCAAAATATGCTAAGCTATCATCATCATCCCAAGCATAAAACTTATGTGTACGTGTGTATATGATGCATAATCAAGTAAACAAATTCTAGATGATGTTTATTTTTCAATTTTTTTATCTCTAAATAAAAAATTAGATTCTTTCTGCTAGCCCAAAGCCATCACTCTAGTTTTGATGATGATTAACTCATGTAGTTTTTGTTCTAATGATCTTGTGTTTAATAAGTTTTAGATATTTGATCAAGATCTTAGTCGGTATTTAGCTTCAACAAAAAATTTAAAGTCGTTAAGGAGGAGTCTAGCTCATGGATCAAGTTTGGACCAAATCAAGATGGAGAAGAAGATTTTCAAAAGAGATTTTCAAGAAGACTTGTATCTTATTTGTAAGTGTTAAGATTTTTGTTTTAGACAAGATGTAAAGGATAGATTAGTTGTGGATTGCTCAAGCTCATATAAAGACACAAAAAAAATTTATATGTGTTTTCGTAAAATAGTTTTAGTTTAAGAAAATACTGTTTTTGTTTTTGAGCTTCAAATTATACATTTTTATGTTTCATGATTAGATTTTATTAAAACAAGTTTATATGTGTCTTGGATTTCATCCATACACATTATTGGTTCAAATGTTTAGAAAAACTTATCTAATGTCTCTATATCATGTGTTTGAGTTTTATATTTATCAAAACTTATTTTAGAGCTTATTGTCAAAAACATAGATATTTCAACTTATATGTGTATTGGATCATATCAATATACACTAAGCTTCAAAAGTGTTTAAAAATATCTTATTTTGTATTTGAAGAAGTTTTGAAAAAATCGTTTTTCAAATTGAAGATTGTTTTTGAAAAATACGAATTTTTGTTTAAAGCTAAATTTCTATATCACAAAAATGGTTCAAAAAATTTGTAATATGTGTTAATTTTTTATCACACATATTTGTACTTCAAAGTATTTCAATGAATTTCTTTTTGGAGATTTTATGTGATTTTATAGGATTTTATAGGAGTTTATAAGACCAAGTTAGAATCCCCTATTATACCGACCTGGCCTTCTGGCGGTCGACCGAGCTAGACGTCGGTTGACCAGGTGGTCGACCGATCCAGAGAGTTCATTCTCTGGATCTGACAGGGCGGTCGACCGGTTAGATCTTGCTTTGGTCGACCGGTCGGTCGACTGACAGGTCAAGATCTGGGTACGGTCGACCGGTAACCCCAACGGTCATAAATATGACCGTTGGCCGGTCGACCGGCTGATCAACCGACAAGCCTATCGGCCAAATTCTGAGCCATAACAGATAGTTTTGATCCCCTATAAAAAGGGGTCCTCTTGGCCAGTTTTAGACATGATTTGAAGAGAGCTTTTGAGCCATTTTTCCCACTTTTCTTAGAGGTTTTCTAACAAGTTTTAGAGCTTAAATTCTATATCAAAAAGAGTGTTTACAAGAGTGATTCTCTTATGTTTTCTAAAAAGGATTTCTAAAGTTTTTCCTCTACAAATCTATCCTAGTTTTTCTCACAAAAGCTTGATTTTTTCATTGTCATATCTATCCTATAGGAGCTTTATTGTGAGAGTGTTTTTGATGACCAAAGTGTAGAGATCATCAATGTATCATCTTTATATTTGAGGAGGCGAACTTGTAGGTTTGCATTGTGTAGAGTTCTTGAGGGAGCTCATTATAGAGGTGCGGCCTCGGCAAGCTAGTGTGCTTGCGTGTGTTGTTCTTGTGGGAACAAGTGAGGGACTTGCGGGTCCAAGAGTTCTAGTGTGACTCGTTGTAGGTGTACGGTACCAACTGATCTTGCGGGATCGTTATAGTGAAAATCTTTCATACTGTTGAAGGCGGGGACATAGAGCAAGGGTGCTCGAACCTCGAAATAATTCTTCTGTGTTTGTTATTGCTCATCTCTCTCTCTCACTTATGTTTATATATCTTTCATGCTAATATTGTTTATCTCCTTTTGTGATTGATATATCTTGTGCACAATTGATATATGCTTGGGATTGTTTGCTCACACTTGTATTCAACCAAGAGAGCCATAAGCGCACCTCAGCTTTTAATCTAGAGGAATCTTGAGGAGATAGTCCAGAGCCCATCACCGAAAATTCGACTGCACTCTAGTGTTATACTTTGTGTATTAGCTTAATAGTTTTTATTTGCATAATTAGTTTTAATTTCACATTAGTTTGCATTAAATTAGCTAGTATACCTATTCACCCCCTCTAGGTGTAATTCACTTTCAAATTAATCTCACCATCAAAATTTCAAACTTTGTTGGATTCTTAATTCTTTAAAATCTAGTTATAATTTTTGGAAAATAATATTTTTTCCTTTTTGTTAAAATTATTTTTTTTATTATGTTAAATGTTATTAATTAAATGTTAGTAAAAAATCTTTTTGTTAAGCATTAGTGCACCTCTTCTTAATTTTTTAAAAACTAGATATACTTTTGCAAAAAAAATATATTTTTTGTTAATTTTTTTTTCATTATGTTAAATGTTAGTAAACTTTTTTTTTGTTAAGCGTTAGTGCCACAATGTATGAATGTATGTATATATGCATGAAATGAAATGCAAAGGAGGTAGTATTACTGATACATTCTGTCAAAGAGACCCATGGTTGTTTCTGCTTTTGGTACTGATTCCAAAAATAGTTTTAAACGTTGACCATTAATCTTGAATTCATTACCATTCTCAGTGTCGCATATCTCTACTGCTCCATGTGGAAACACAATCCTAGCAACGAATGGCCCTGTCCATCGTGATTTCAACTTCCCTTGAAAAAAATGAAGTCTAGAATTGTAGAGTAAGACTTTTTGTCACAGGACAAAAGTCTTTTTCATGATAACTTTATCATGAAAAACCTTAACCCTATTCTTCTTAATCTTCACATTTTCATATTTCTCGTTTTTCAACTCCTCAAGGTCGAAAATCTGTAATTTTTGAAGCCCAACGACCTTGTCTAGATCAAAATTCAATTGCCTGATAGCCCATAAGGCCCGGTGTTCAAGCTCAACTAGTAGGTGGTAGGCCTTACCAAAACTAACCTATAAGGAGACATATCTAAATCATTTTGAAAATGGTCTGGTAGGCCCATAGTGCATCTACGAGCTTGGTGGACCAGTATTTCCGATTTTGACTCATGATTTTCTCTAAAATAAGTTTTATTTGTCAATTAGAGACCTCACCTACCCACTTGTTTGAGGACGGCAAGGTGTGGACAATTTGTATGTGATGGCATATTTTCCCATAAGAGCTTCAAAAGTTCTACTACAGAAATGAGTGCCATTATCGCTGATTATATCTCGAGGGGTTCCGAAGTGAGAACAAATGTTCTCTTTCAAGAACTTGACAATAATTTTGTTGTCATTTGTCTTGCAAGGAATGGCCTCTACCTACTTAGACATATAATCCACAGCCACCAAGGTGTATTGGTGTCCAAATGAATTAGAAAAAGGTCTCAATAAAGTCGATGCCCCAAACATCAAATAGCTCTACTTCTAGAATTGGGTTGAGGGACATCATATTATGTTTTAAAATCTTACCTATCATTTGACACCTTGGGCATATCTTGTAAAAGTCAAAAGAATCTTTAAACAAAGTAGGTCAATAAAACCCACTCCGTAACACTTTTTCGACTGTTTTACTGGGACCAAAGTGTCCACAGCATGTAAACTCGTGACTAAAACATAGAACACTTTTAACTTCCTCATTGAGAATACATCTCTTAATGATTTGGTCGGAACAATATTTGAAGAGATACTGTTCCTCCAAAGGAAATATCGGATTTGAGACAACCGATATACATCTTGTTTTGACTAGTGAGATGGAGTTTGATTTGTAACTAAGTAATTTACTATGTAGGCAAACTATGGTTCCCTAAAAGTAGGTAAGAGTTGTTCATCGGGGAAGTCATTATTAATTGGCAGCTCATTAGAGGGAGCGTTTGGGATGCGTGAAAGGTGATCGGCGATGACATTTTCAACACCCTTTTTATCTCGAATTTCGAGATCAAACTCTTGAAAAGGAGGATCCAACGAATGAGTTGGGCCTTTGCATCCTTCTTAAGCATTAGGTTTGAAGCGCAGAATGGTTGGTGAATATGGTGGTTTTAGTCCCAAGTAGGTTTGAATGAAAATTTTCCAATGCAAACACTACAGCCAAGAATTACTTCTCGGTTATAGTATAGTTTAATTAGCATCATTAGGAGTCTTACTTGAATAGTAGATCACATGCTGCTTGTTATCGATGCACTGTCCAAAGACAGCGCCTGTGGCAAAATCAAAAGTATCACACATAATCTCAAATGGTTTGGACCAATCCGGGCAAGAATTATTGGTGCAGAGATAAGTTTCATTTTAAGCTTTTCTCACACGATAAGACATCCATCATCAAAGATAAAGGGCACATCCTTAGCTAAAAGATTAGTTAAGGGTCTAACAACCTTGCAATCTCCTTAATGAATCTACGATAGAATTCGGCCTGTCCTACAAAGATCAGATATCGTTCACACATTTGGGTATAGGAAGCTTGGTTATGACATCTATCTTTGCTTTGCCCACTTCAATTCTTTTTCTAGAAATTTCATGACCTAGGACTATTCCATGTTCTACTAGGAAGTGACAATTTTCCAATTGTAGAGTTAAATTCTTTTTGGTACATCGTTTGAAGACAAGTTCAAGATAGTAAAGACATTGATCAAATGAGTCTCCATAGATGGAGAAATCATCCATAAAAATCTCAAAGAAACATTCGACAATGTCGGAGAACAAGCTTAACAAACAACGTTGAAATATCGCGAGGACATTGCATAAACCGAAAGGCATTTGGTTATAAGCAAAAGTCTCAAATGGGCAATTAAACATTGTCTTATCTTGGTCATCCGAGCTATGGGGATTTGATTGTACCCCGAGTAATCATCCATGAAATAGTAATACTCGTGGCTAGCTAGTCGTTCAAGTATTTAATCGATAAATGGAAAAGGGAACTGATTGATTAGTATTCATTTTTGCATAATTTACATCACATTATCCCATTTATTATTATTAAAATTCTGGTTATTAATGCTTTTTATCTTTATTTTTATGTCCATTGTTTAATGGAAAAGAAAGCCTAAAATTCTAATTAATTGGGAATTTTGTAAAGCTTAAGTGAACTCCAATCATGAAAGCCAAACTTTGATAACAACCAAGAGGATATTCAGAGAATAAAACCTTCCACAAAGACACCTGAGTAGAGACAAGCTGGCACTCTCTGACGCTGGCTTAACGGCTGCATCTTTGTCGCGGTTGTGCCGTAAAAGCCGCGAAAACACGGCAAGATCAGGGCCGTTGTCTCAGCGTCTTCATCTACGGCTGCGATTGATTGGACCTAGGGTTTTAAGGCTATAAATACCACTGGTTATCAGAGGAGGGGAGATGGGAACTTTAGAGCATTTTTTCTCTTGGTTTTCTTTAGATCTTTTGTAATTTCTTTTCTATTGTAATTAGTCCAAAAAATAGAGAGAGTGAGTGTTCTATAATTGATCAGTAACAAATCAATATAATATTACTACTTCTTCTTCCTCTAAATTTCTAGTTCTTTTTACATGCTTTTCTTTGTGCAATTAGTGTAAAAATGTCTACTCTCTTGCTCTTTCATTCCATATATATCTAACTTCTCTCTTCCATGGCTAACTAACTACCAACCCACTAATCTCTAACTACTTAATTGATAACCCACATGAATCAATGAGCATCACAATAAGCCTTGTGCAAACAAGAGCTATGGATGGCTTGCGATGAACGGCTCTAACTCTAACATACTAACATGCAAGCTAATTCTCATATTTTATGCTTAACTATGTGTTATTGATGATCTATTGATGTACTAACCTTACTTGATTTTGTATGTTAGATATTACCCACTTATCCTTGCCGATACCGATCATGCACTTGTTCTCATCCCATTCTCGACTTAAATCGGATCTTGATGGGGTGATGTTCAAGTTTTTGCTGTGTGAAGCAAGGTGATGGGGGAATAACTTTCATTCAAACACTACATGATAAGTTCTCGTAGCACAAGATTGTGAAGGCTAAGGATCCATTGTGAGGCTATACCATCGAGGAGTTCGCAGTTAGTCGGATCACTTAGTAGGAGGTTAGCCATGAACTTTTACCATTTCACAAGCAAACTTCACTTTCTACTTTTTTCAAACTTTGCTTTCTAGTTTCTTTCTTAAAACCATCTTCTAAAACTTGTTTCATTTCATCTTCTTTCCATTTCAAAATACTTTTCCATTTTACATTTCATATCCATTTTCTTTTTCTTGCAACTTTTTTTCTACTACCTACAACTTTCTTACTTTGCTTTTCTTTCTCATTTTACATCGTCTACACATTGACCATCTTTACTTTGTTTTCACATTCTATCAACCATCACTCTAAAGCATTTCTTCTTTTCTTAGTTTTTTTTGTTAAAATTCTTTGAAACAAAAAAAGGATTTCTTAAACATACACAAAATCGAACATATGCTTCTATCGCTTCTCCTCCTTGTGGATATGACTCATTTAGCTACTTAGCTATAACGATAATTTCGAGGAAACATTAGCACCGAGCACACATTCCACATTTTTTTTCACATATTTTTTTGTGCACTAGTTTCTAGTGAACAAATATTTGGCGCCGTTGCCAGGGAAGAGTGACGATTTTTATTTGGACTAAAGGATTCTTCTCTGTTTATGTGTACAAGTTTTGGAATCAAGAAACTAAGAGCAGCAGAAATATATAAGCGGTTTTGGCCTCTGCTCTTGAAAGCAGATCCCAAGTACCTTCAGTACTGTTGCGAAAACGCGACTTTTACTGCGTTTCTGTGGCAGTCTGAGTGAACTACTCAAAAATTTTTTTTGCTGGGCTGTTGGCTTTGCAAATCTAGCTTTTTGCAAGTATTAATTTTCTTGTATGCCACGTCCTATATCTTACTAATAAACCAGTATTAAACTACTTGTTGCAAAATTAAAAATCGGTTTAGTCTCTTGCATTTAGGGCGCATATCTTTACAATTCATTTAAATTATTGTTGAAGAGTGTTGGAGTAAGATACGTACACATTGCATTTAGAATAGGATCAACATCTTGGCTGATTTATTCGCTTTGAGTGTATCTTGTTCTGAATATATTGCACACTTGCACAAAATTGACTTTAAGGGCAAAACCCAATTAAAAAGATAAGGTGGGGAAGTCATTACCCTCTCTTAGCCCAAAAATCATCTCCAAGTGTACTCACAATCCCATACCTAAACTAAAACTTGATAGACGTTGGCCCCTAGGGACATCTCGGACTCAGTAGGAGATTGACTGAGGGTGAAATTTGTGAGAACCTTACTCTTACTAAATCGGTGTCGAAGGTTGGGGATTAAGAGATTAAGGCTCGAAAATCAAGTGGTTTGGCCTAATTAAGGCCAGTTGCTTATGCACGGATACTCCCTACCGCATTTTGTCCCTACCTAACCGATTAGCTTGTAGTCGGGTTCGTACAACAACCTCCCTAGGGTAATCACCCAGTTAGGAGTCATCTAGGTCCAGGTACCTTAGACTAGGCTTGGTGATTTTCCCTTTCTTTTGTTTTGTTTATTTTGTTTGTTTGTTGTCTGAATATTGATTGTCGTGTGAATTTGCATGCGAGTATGGTCAAGGGACCCAATCTCATCAAGATTAGTTAGAAATACTCTGCATACACTTGTACCACCGCTAGAGTTTACTCCAGTCATGGCAAATATGTGTCTCTTCAGGACATGTTTTACCCCATAAGGACATCACTTCCATCCGCGTTCGGTTACCAGAGGCAAACGGTAATAACCTCAAGTTAAAACCCCAGTTCAACAACACTCTCCTAGATTCTACGGTCTAGAGTCTGAGGATGCATACTTCTTCATTAGGGAATTTGAAGAAGTATGCTTGATGATGCGGATTCCACAGCTGGGGGAAGACGCTGTGAGATTAAAGTTCATCCCTTATAGCACTTAAAGATCTAACCAAGAAGTGGTTGCATAGTCTAGCGGTTGATTCAATCTCAATATGGGACGATTTTATCAAAGTATTCTTGAAAAAAAATTCTATCCCATCCATAAAATTTCTCTGACTCGAAAGAACATTATGCAGTTCAGACAAGAGCCTAATGAACCGTTCTGGAAGTACTTTGAGTGCTTTAATGGCTTACTTGCCCAGTGTCCCTACCATGGCATAGAAAAGTGGCGGCAATGTCGGATTCTCGATGAGGGTCTTGATCCCCGATCAAAACCCTCCTTGAAACAATGTGCCAAGGAGAATTGTTGCAAAAAGACGAGGATTAGGGATGGGATTTATTCGAAGACTTAGCAAAAAATATAATCCAGTGGGAATCATGTTCAGATAAGTCTAAGAATCAGAACCCAACAACTTCTAAAATTGGATTCTATTCAATGGAATCCTCATAGCTACAGAAGCCAAAATTTTTCACTTGATGCGAAGGCTAGAATGTTTAGAAGCTAAGGAGCAAAGTATGGTAAACCAAGTCAACCCACCCCAAATGCCAAATCCAGGTTGTACTTATTGCATGCGTTGAACCATATCTTCAAAGAGTGTCCACTTTTTCTAGCTCAGTAATTGTTACCAGACAATATGAATGCAACATTTGCTAGACCGAACAACAATCGATACTTCAAAACATACAATCTGGGTTGGAGGAATCATCCTAATTTTTCATGGAATCAGAATAGTCATGAGCAACACAAACCGAATTTTCCCAACCAATTTCCTAATCATAATTATCAACTCAACTTTCAGCCCAATTTTCAGTTCAACTTTCAGCCAAATTTTTAGCATCAAGTTTCACAACCTTCTTTCTAAAATCCTTATCAAGACAGAAAAATGACTGATCTAGAAAGGGCCATGAAAACCCTATTTAAAATCCAAGCTTAATGATGAGCAGTCATAATCAGCCATCAATAGGTTAGAGATTTAAATTAGTCAATTGGAAAACTCACTTAGTGAACGACAGAAAGGAGCTTTGCCGAGCCAACTTTTGATTAACTCCAAGAACTCTTTCTGAATCCATGAAGCCCAAGATACACAACCGAACCAATGCAATATTGTTCATATCTTAAGATCAGGGAAACAAGTGGATAATCAAGTTTCTTCACCACTAGTTCCCATCTAACAAAAGTCCAACTCAACTGAAGCCTCCACATCTGCAAATTCCTATCCAACCACTTCAGAGCCTGTAGAAAATGAAAAAGAGAAGTCGGCTGAAGAAGTGCATAATACCTTTTCCAAATAGGCTAAAAAGTAACAAATTCAATGCACAGATGGAAGAGATCTTAGAAATGTTTAATATAGTGAAAATAAACATGCCACTTCTTAATGCCATATAATAAGTGCCTTCATATGCCAAATTTTTAAAAGATATGTGCACGAAAAAAGAAAAATAAATTCCCCTAAAATGGTCTTACTCGATACAAATATCAGTAAATTATTATTCGGGCCCCTCCTTGTAAAATACAAAGATTCCGTCCAACACGAGTAACGATTCAATTAACTGACTAATCAGTGAAAATCCTCAAAAGGAAAATCACTGATGTTCTCATTCGGGTTGGGAAATTCATCTACCTCGTGGACTTTATTGTACTGGAAACACAACCTATCTTGAATCCAAGATCTCAGACTTTGGTAATTTTAGGACGACCATTCCTTGCCACAACAAATACAATAAAAATTGTAGGAACAGTTCAATGCGTCTAACGTTTGGAGATATGACCAAAGAGGTAAATATTTTTTACCTGTAAAAACAATCTCGAGATTTTAAAGACCAGATATTTGAAGTGAACTTGATAGAAGGCTTGATGAGTGAACATCAGGAGGAATTGGAATATGAACCTGAATGCAAGTTCGAATTGGAGTCAGATGACTTCAATCTCAACCAAATTGTTGATTCTGCGGTAGAATGGGCCACAACTCAATTCCTTTGAGTCTAGAACCAAAAGACTTACCCTCAACTGAACAATTTTCCTCTTCTGAATTTAAAGCTCTCCCAAGTCATCTCAAATACGTTTACTTGGGAGAAAAGGAGGCTCTCCCGATAATCATCGCTTCTCATTTAACTGAGGAATAAGAAGAGGATCTTCTTGTTGTGTTGAGAGACAACAAAGAAGCCATTGGTTGGACCATGGCTGACATCAAAAGACTTAGCCCATCAATAGTACAACACCGCATCTATCTGATCGAAGAGGCCAAATCGAAACGCGACACACAATGTTGGCTTAACCCAATAATGCAAGAAGTCACTCGAGTAGAAATAATCAAACATTCGATAATGGGATCATTTATCCCATATCCGATAGTCAATGGGTTAGTCATGTCCATGCTGTACCCAAAAAGGCTGGTTTTACAGTGGTAGAAAATGATAAAAAAGAATTAGTGTAAACTCATCTTCCCACAAAGATTCGAGTTTGCATTGACTATTGCAAATTGAATTCCGCCACTTGTAAAGACCACTTTTCTCTTCCATTCATTGATCAGATGTTGGAAAGACTGGCTGGGCACACATACTATTGTTTCCTGGATGGATATTTTGGGTACAATCAGATCCCAATTTACCCTGAAGAACAAGAAAAAACTATGTTCACCTGTCCATTTAGGATGTTTGCATACAGCAGAATGCCATTTGGGTTGTACAACGCCCTAGCAACGTTTCAACGTTGCATGTTTAGCCTGTTCTTATGGAAATATTCATGAATGATTTCTCAATTAATAGAGATTCTTTTGATCAAAGCTTGCATCATCTAGAATTAGTTCTTAAATGATGCACTGAAAAAAACTTGATATTAAACTGGGAATAGTGTCATTTTATGGCCAAATGAGGAATTGTACTAGGGCATGAGATTCTAGATCTGGGATAGAGGTTGATAAGGTAAAAGTTGAAGTGATTGCCAATCTCTCCATTACAAAATGCATTAAAGACATCATATCTTTTCTAGGGCATGCCAGATTCTATAGAAGATTCACCAAAGAGTTTAGTAAGATTGTTAGACCTTTGACGAATCTATTAGAAAAAGATGTGCCCTTCTATTTTAATGACAGATGTCTAAAAGCATGGGAAAGACTGAAACCAGAACTTGCCTATGCTCCAATCATCTCGGCACCTGATTGGACAAAACCATTTGAGATTATGTGCGATGCCTCAGATTTTTCCATCGGCGTTGTTCTAGGACAGATCGATAATAGACAACACGTGATCTATTATGCGAGTAGGACTTTGAATGTCACATAACTCAATTACACTACGATCAAAAAAGAATTTTTGGCCGTAATATTTGCTTTAGAAAAATTTCGACAATACCTACTTTGGTCCAGAATAGCTTTGTTCACGGACCACTCCACGCTAAGGTATCTTATGGCAAAGAAGAATGGTAAAGCAAGACTCATTCGATGGATCCTTCTTTTGCAAGAATTTAACCTCGAAATACGGGATAAGAAAGGTGTGGAGAATGTTGTGCCGGATTTTTTATCCCGTATCTCCAATGCACCAATTGAGATAACACCGATAAATGAAAATTTACCTAATGAACATAATCCTAGAAATGTGTAAGGAGCCCTGGTATGCAGATATTGTAAACTATCTTGCTACCGGGCAAATACTTTTTTAGTGGTCAAGTCAGCATAGATATTATTTTTTCGCTCAGGTACGGTTCTTCTTTTGGGAAGAACTGTATTTGTTCAAATACTATCTTGATCAAATCATCAGAAGGTGTATAGCTGAGGAGGAGCATAGGAGTGTGTTGGAATTTTTCCTTGAGCTTGGTTGCGGTGGACACTTTGGTCCATGCAAAATTGCTGAAAAAGTCTTTCAGAGCGGGTTCTACTAGTCCACTTTGTTCAAACTCTTTCAATTTTTGCAAGATGTGCAAAAACTGCTAAATGGTAGCTAGGATTTCTAGAAGAGACATGATCTCCCTAAATCCCATTCTGGAAGAAGAAATTTTGATGATTGGGCATCGATTTCATGGAGCTATTGCCAAGTTCATTTGGCAACAAATACATCTTGGTTGTATTAGACTATGTGTCAAAATAGGTCAAAGCGGTACCAACAAGGACAAATGACAACATAGTTGTTGTCAAATTTTTGAAGAACATAATCTCTCGCTTCGGTGCCCCCCGTGCGATAATTAGTGACAACGGGTCTCATTTCTACAATAGGGCTTTTAAAGCCTTAATGTGTAAATACTCGATATCCCATAAATTATCCACGGCGTATCATCCTCAAACTAACGGGCAGGTTGAGGTTATGAATAGACAGATAGAACTCATATTAGAGAGAACTATAGGACAAAATCGAAAGGATTGGTCCGTTAAGATAATAGATGCGCTATGGGCTTACCAGACTACTTTCAAGACTATCCTCGGTATGTCTCCATACCGAGTTATATTTGGAAAACCCTGCCATCCGCCGGTTGAACTAGAACACCATGCTTTGTGGGCAATTAAAAAACTCAATTTTGATTTGAATAATGCCGGTGATCTACGAAAACTACACATTTCTAAATTAGAGGAGATACAAAATGAAGCTTATAATAATGCTAAAATCACCAAGAGCAGAACTAAATTCTTTCACGACCGATCCATACACAGAAAGAATTTTATCCCAGGATAAAAAGTTCTGCTCTACAATTCTAGGCTTCATCTCTTTACTGGAAAGTTGAAAACCCATTGGTCAGGGCCTTTCATTATGCATTGTGTATTTCCACACGGTGCGGTGAAAATTTCTGATCCAAAGAATGGTCAAATTTTCATAGTGAATGGACAAAGATTGAAGCCATTCTTAGACACAGAGCCTGAGCAGACGAAGAGAGAGTTATGGGTCTCTTTGACCCAATTTATGAATGATTAGGGCTCAAATCATATTTCCCTAGGACGTTAATGATAAAAACAAATAAAAAAGAGATTAAAATGAATAAAAATACAAATAAAAATAAAAATATAAAAATATAAAAAATACAAATACAAATAAAAATATAAAAATATAAAAAATACAAATACAAATACAAATTAGGGTTCTTTTGTTTATATCTGAATTCTTCTATATAAAAAAATAGAAAAAAAAAAAAAAAGCCTAGATTAGGGATTCTTTCATATACCTAGGGTTAAAAAAGAAAAAATCAATATCCTCCCCCTATTTAAACCCCTCTCTTCTCTCTCCCGTGCCTCACCACAGGAAACCCTCTTCAGGTCTTAGAAGGATATATAAAGGCGCCGCCATTGAGAAAAACCCATCCCCTGATCTCCTAACTTTGCCGAGGCCAGCCCTATTTGCCGCAATTCTGCAGCCGTCCTGAAGCCTCATGAGTGCCACCAAGTTCTCCCCCAATTGATCTGGTGTGTAGATCACAGCTACCACTATTCCTCTACAACTGTGCTTGGACTGCTCAGAGCAGTCTACACTTGGATTTCCCCCCACAGTTTTCGGAAGAGATTTACGATCTTTGTTCCCTATTTTCTACCGTGTTAAATCAGATTCATGGCACCCATTATATTTCCTAAAAAAATTTCTCTAGGATTTTTGGAGATGTTAATGGGTATGGTCATGTGTTCTTGGACAGAATAATAGAACGTAATTAGTATGAACTTGTGTACGATAATGGCAATGAAGAAGCATTTTATTATCCCGGCATCGTAAATAAATTTTATTCAGGCATAAATACGAACACTATCACCTAGATCAAAACCAATTTCTGGTCCACTTTGAGCATGGGGACCTCGTAGTCACACCTGTGACTATAGAGGAAGTCACACAGTTCCTCGTCTCTCCTGTGCATGCTTCCCCACTTCCATTGATTGATTACATGTCGTTGATGGGCGTGCGGTGCATTAAGGTAGATCGTGGTCTCAAGGCGAGTACCACATTTTGTAATATTCATTGCGTTAGACGCTGGATCCAATGCAATATCCTAGGTCTTAACTGTTGACACTTAAAAAAGACAAGATTCTCATTGGTCCGAACGATGTCTAAACTTGTTGACATTTACAAAAGACAAGGGACAGACAAGCTGAAGACCAGTTTTCACCCACCTCCAAGGGACAAGGAAGCGGTTTGGACTCCACTGATCCAGCAAGCAGAACAGTGAAACCCGGATTGTTTCTAAACAGACCTCAGCAGGTCTAAGATGCTAGCATTTAGCATTACATTAGCCCAAGGAGATAGCCTCGATTGAGAGGCTAGCATCATCCAACTTCGCCAGGAAGCTAACTGATAACTTCGCCGAAAACCCTCTTTTCGGACTTCGCTAAGGATTGCCTCTAGCTCCGCTATCAGCCTGCTATGGTCAACCTTTGACCAATCAAAATCTCCTGATGAGATCGGATTCAATCTAATCAAATCCAATCGGGATTCAAATATGGCAGGTGATTGCCGCAATCTCTTGACTCTCTTAAAACGAGTAAGAGGATCAAGGAGAATCTCCCAACGATATGGAAAGGATCAAAACAAATCAGAAAGATCCACCGACCTGCCAATTCTAGCTCCGCAGAAGCTATCCTAGCCTCGCAGCAAGGCTACTTTCCAGATTTAAACAGATTCGGTTCAATCTGTTTCCATATCTTCAAGGGACGATTATACCCTTGCTCTCCCTATAAATAGCCCGCCAGGGGTACAGACACAGAGGGACAGAGAGACAGAGAGACGGAGAGGAATCAAGGAGAGACGCATACATACGGGAGGACTCCACAAGCAGAGGCTTCTTCACAAGGCACCGCGCGTTCTCAAATTCAGAGACCTTTTAGAGAATTGCTTTCTCTAATCAGGGTGTTGATACCCTAACGTCGTCCTTCTTCTCAAGGAATCTCCGGAACCAGGCGAGAAGGAATTCCTTATTGAAGGCGATTTTGAGAAGCAGCAAGAGGGTTCTACCAACCTTCTGTTCTCTGATTCCCCGAACCAGGCGAGAAGGGAATCTCATCGCTCGCATCGTCAAAGGGACAAAGTGGTCGCGCGCTGACCAGACTCCTATCGGCACATTTTCCCAGAATCTCTGAGGAGATCTACTTGTAATCTTTTGAGAATACTTGTAATTTAGCTCCTCAAACTTTATTTGTAAGTTTTCCCCCTTTGCAAACATAATGGAAAACAAGATGGCGACTCCGCTGGGGATTGTATTCTCCTCTGCTGAGAATCAAGTGTCGCAATGCGACGATCAGACCTTCGGGTCTATCTCTGAATTCAGAAAAGCCGGTGCAGCCAGATCTTCTCTGGCTAAATCTTCAAGCGAAGTCTCTGCGGAGACGGAAAAGGTTCTCTGCAAACCTGCCACAGTTCTCTGGCGCAATAAGGAAACATGCCCGCAGCCCAGATCCTGCACTTTTGAGAACCTGGTTATCCAGATCGATCAAGGAAGATTTGAAGAAGTCCTCTCTGGGGGTGGCCTGACGCTTCGAGCACGGAAGCACAGGAAGGTCTTCATGGCCAAGGTTTCAAATCAGAAACCAGAGGCAGAATCTTGCCAACACCCCACAGCCCCGCTTGTGGCTATTCAGGTTCCTTGCGAACCTAGGCGTCCCCTGTCAAGGCTGATATGGAAGCCTAAACAGGAGTCTTCAACCAAAGCTCCCGGAGTAGTCATGCCGAGACTGCGCCTCTCCCGCGAAGAAAAGGGTAAGATGTCCATCTGCCCTGACGATGCTGCCAGCCATGAAGTCACGACGGCAATCATACCGTCACTTGAATCAAAGGCAGCGAAGCCTCATGTCAGCCTCGCTCGTACAAGCGAAGCTATTGTACCACAACGAACTCACTGGGTTCGCGGCCGCAAGGCTAAGGCCGCAGTGTCATCTGAGGTTGATCCCCTTCGCAGCAGAATAGCGGGCAAAGCACCACAGCGTGCTCCGCTCCCCAATTCATCAGGCACTAAGCTCGCACCTGTCGGCGAAGCTAGCGCCAAAGTACTATTCAGTACTAATCCCTTCTGCAGGGATAAGAAGAACGGAGCATCATCCCTTGTACGCTCCAAAAAGGCCTCTCTACGGGGTTGTTCAGGCTCTGTTGAGCCTAACCTTCGACAATTCTTGACGAACAAGCGGGAATTGGAGTCTCTCCAAACCACTTCCCCGTGTTGTCAAAGAGGATGCCGACTTGTGACAATCCATTCAGCCCATTGTCGGCAATATCCAATCAAGGTGGCACCTCCGCACCGTCAATCGGTGTTTGACCGGTTATCCGCACATGCCATAAAGAAACATCATGAAAGGAGCGCTTCGCGAGGCCTAGCCTTCGCGTCCGTCAACATGACCGGAAGAGGACGAGAGCGACACAGGGAAGGTCATACATCTGATGATACCCCTTTCGGCTCCCCAGATCCAGATTATAGCCCGGGCTTAGGTGAAGTCTTGGTGCGCGAAGAAGGTGTTTTCCGAAACACCAGATCCAGGGTAGCGATACCCTATAATTATGAGCAGCCTTCTTCCTCAAAGGCCCTAATCTCGCCACAGTCCAGACGATCACCCCAATCATCTGATGGAGAAGATGAAGACAGCGGGTATGCCTCTTCAGCAACAGTCAGTTCTATACGGACAGACAAAGCATCGGTCAATATGGCCGATAACGCCAATGATGATCTTCGTCAGCGCCTGGAAGCTCAGGAGCAAACTTCCAGAATTCAGCAAGAGGCCCTGGACAATATTCAACAGATGCTCGCTCAGCTCCTCAGCAACCGGAATGATGATACCGGGAGCAATCATGATGAGGAGGGACACCTCAGCAACGATCCGCCCAAGACGGAGAAATCTAAGGGAGGCTCTTCCCTGGATGCCGAAGTCCTTAAAGGCCTTCAAGCTCAAATCGCATCCCTAGCTCAGAGGGATGAATTAAAGAAGGTAGGGGCAGTCCGTCCTTATCCGCTGGAGTGGGATTCGGTGCCATATCCGCCAAAGTTCAAACCACCAACGTTGCACACGTATGATGGTAAGAGCTCGCCCAATCAGCACATCTACTATTTCCGGTCCCAGACCGGTAATGTTCTAAACAACGACGCCATCATGGCTAGGTTGTTCATCGGCACCTTGAAAGGGGTGGCATTCGACTGGTTCCGAAGCCTTCCTCAGGACTCTATCAATTCCTGGGTCGACCTGGAAACTCGGTTCCTCTCTCGCTTCTATGAGGATGACACCGAAGTGACCATGGACAAGCTCCTTTCCACTGTGCAGAGGAAAGGCGAATCTGTCCGTGAATACATTGAGCGGTTCAGAAATCTATCTCTGATGTGCCCAGCAGGGATGCCATTACCCATGCTCTTACAGACATGCAGGCACAACTTCTTGGATCAAGTAGAAGTCCGCATGGGGGCTGTCAAAGCCCATACTTGGAAGGAATTGGTCGAACAAGCTGAGATAGCCGAGAAATCGGCTAAGAAGTTCGAGCCATCCGCCCCTAGGAGCAAATGGGGCGCGAACAACAAAGGGCGTAGCGATCTCCCGCAGTCTTCCCAAGCTAAAGGGAAGGAGATTATGTCCGTCGAGCTGACCGGGGACATGCAGTCAAAGGCCAAGAAGAGCGGCGTCAACAGCCAAGAGCCCAAGTTTCCTCCGAAGCAGTACTCCTTCAGAGATGACCAGGTGGTCACGATATTCCATCTGCTCCACAAAGGGAACAAAATGAAGCTACCGGACGCTCGGCGTCCCAATGAGATAGGGCGTACAAACGACCCTAAATACTGCCTCTACCACAGGATGATCCACCATCCTACTGACAAGTGCTATGTTCTCAAGGATAGAATTCAAGCCTTGGTCGATGCCGGAGTCCTCACATTGAAGACGGAACAGAAGAAAGTCACTGCCAATATGGTGACTCTTGAGTTCGGCACTGCTCAGAAGGTCACAGTTCCCGACGGGACCTATCCGGCCCCCACACCGCGGTTGGAAGTCAAGCATTCTTCAACCATGGCTAAAGTTGACAAGGGTCTCGTCCCCTTGACATTGGAGACAGGGGAAGTTATGTGGATACACCCTGACCTCGTCCGAGACGTACAGCGGACGTCGAAGGACTCCAGCAAAAAGGGCAAGTCCTGCAATGTCATCTCTGTCCTGCCAGATGATGGTAATCTTACTTCGGCTTCCCTCAGCGATTCAGAAGAAGAGAAGCATGCCTGTACAACGCAGGCAGATGCACCTCAACAGACAGGCACCCGGTCTGGAAGATCATACTTAAAGCAGTATGACAAGTCTACTGACGAGATACAACAGCAAACGACGTCAGTACAATGCCGGCATCCACTCCAGTCCTGACCAAAGGGAAGGAGAAGCCTAAGGAAGTGCGGTTCGACCATGTGTTGAAGAAACCGCCAGGCCAAGGGTTAGCCACGCCCTTTCGCTTTGATATATTGGCCCACTTAGCCAATATCCCGGCTCGTATCACAATACACGAGCTCCTTCGTCTCTCTAAAGAGACAAGAGAGGCACTCAGAGATGCGCTGGCCGACTCGGAGTCCTTTCTGACATACATGCCTGAGGTTCCTGGTGATGAGATGCAGCCTTCCTGCTCAGAGTGCCATCACGCACAGTCCAAAGTGCCTGCTATTACCTTTACGGCGGAAGATATGCTTCTCAAAGACAACAAGCATGATCGACCTCTGTACTATACCGGATATATCGGTTCAACATGCATTGAAAGAGTACAAGTCGATCCGGGGTCTGCACTCAGCATCATCCCCAAAAGGCTCCTCTATTTCCTCGGCATACCATTGTACAGGTTGTCCGCAACCACCACTACAATATATGGTTTCAACGCCGGGAGCAGCCATCCGCTTGGAAAGATTCGGCTCCGCTGCAGAATCGGAAGCCTGAAGTCAGAGGTGACATGCTATGTCATCGACGCTGACACATCATACAACCTGTTACTAGGAAGACCTTGGATCCATGCCAACTGGATCGTTCCTTCCACTCTCCATCAGTGCTTCAAATATGTTGAAGATGATGCGACAGTACGAACTGTCTTCGCTGAAAAGCAACCCTTCAAGGGGGTGGAAAACTACTTCACCGACGCCCTCTTGTATCAAGAGGCCGACGGAACGCCTGCACAACCATTGCCAGACGATGATGAAAGTGGCAATGAGGCGGATTCAGAATCCGAAACAGGCGTGCCAGCCATTTCGATTGGCGAACCAATTGTAGCATGCTTTAATGACCCCCAATGTAATATCCCTTCCGATGAAGAGGGAGAATGGGTAATTAATGATAGTATCTCTTTTGATTATCCTGCGAGCATCGAGTCGATTAAATCCATGATGGATGGCTCTCTTCATATGCCCGTACATGAGCCAAGTTCGGCTACTACATCTGTGGAGGTTATAGAAGGGGCCACGCTGGTGATCCCTCCATCCAAACAAGGTCAGTTGCCGATAATCTTCGGCAGAGCCCGGCCAGGGAGATTCTCAACTATAGACTCAAGCTCAGAGTCGGATGCTCCACAGTTCTTTCATTACGCGCCATCAGCGCGCCATATTATGAAGAAGATGGGTTACAACCTGAAGCGGGGAGCGGGCCTAAACTTCGGAAAAGGAAGACGCAGCTTGATGCGTAACTCCATCCCAAGAGGGAAACCTGCAAATTACTATGATAGTACACGCAGGGGGTTGGGTTATGTTACACCCACATCGTCAACAACGGTTCAGGTCAAAGACGACGAACCAATTCCATCACAGTCGGGTTCATCTGCCGAGTGGGACTCTGACATCAGCATAGGAGGAATGTTCAACGGCCTCACTGTGAATATGACTTCAGGCAGTCAATTGGAACCTGCGGACGCTGCTGATGAGGAACCTTGGGCCCAGCAATTAAGTCTCCAATGGGAAAAGCGGTTCGAGCTGCGCGAGCCACCTACCGAAGACAAGGTGATCCAGGTTAACTTGGGTAGTCAAGATCACCCCAAGCCTATTTTCATAAGTGAAAGCTTATCACTCATCGAAAAGGAAGAATTGATAATGCTCGTGAAAGAGTATATAGATGTCTTCGCCTGGAGCTATGAAGACATGCCCGGACTTGATCCACAGGTCGCTATGCACCGTCTAAACATCAAGCCCGACGTTAGGCCAGTCAAGCAGCAACAACGTCGGTTCCGCCCAAACATCATGGAGGCTATTGAAGCCGAAGTTCATAAGCTCAATGCTTGTGGCTTCATCCGGGAGGAACAACATCCAGATTGGGTGGCTAACATAGTCCCCGTCCTCAAGAAGAATGGGAAAATACGAATCTGCATCGACTACCGTGATCTCAATACGGCCTGTCCCAAAGATGAATTCCCACTGCCGATCACAGATGTCATGATCGACAACACATGCGGATTCGAGAGGATGTCTTTCATGGACGGCTTCTCAGGGTATAACCAGATCAAGATGTATCCTGATGACGAGAAGCATACTTCTTTCCGAACGCCATTGGGGGTATACTGCTACACTGTAATGCCCTTCGGACTGAAGAACGCCGGAGCAACCTACCAGCGGGCGATGAGCATGATCTTCCGCGACCATCTCCGAAAGACGGTGGAATGCTATGTTGACGACATTGCCGTCAAAAGCCGCAGCAAAAATGAACATCTTCGTGATCTGAAAACGATGTTCGACATAATGCGGGCTCATCAGCTGAAAATGAACCCGACGAAATCCTTCTTGGGAGTGTCCAGCGGCAAATTCCTTGGGTTCATTGTCACATCAAAAGGGATCCATCTGGACCCAGACAAAGTCAAAGCCATACAGGACATGCATCCACCGAGGAACCTCAAAGAGCTCCGAGGCTTGCAAGGCAGATTAGCCTACATCAGAAGATTCATAGCAAATCTTTCAGGCCGTTGCCAGCCCTTTACCCGTCTCATGAAAAAGGGTACTGCCTTCATATGGGACCAAGCTTGTCAAGAAGCTTATGAAGACATTAAGAGGTATCTCACAAAACCTCCGGTCTTAGTGGCCCCTACATCAGGGAAACCATTCTTGCTTTATGTAAAAGCTCTGGATTATTCCCTCGGCGCCCTCCTCGCTCAAAAGGACGACAATGGCCATGAGCAGGCCATTTATTATCTGAGCAGGACTCTCATAGGAGCGGAATCTCGCTACAATCCTATTGAGAAAGAGTGTTTAGCTCTCGTCTTCGCTGTCCAGAAGACGCGACATTATTTGGTTGGCCAAACCATACATGTCATCTCCAGGGTGAACCCTTTACGTCTTCTCATGACGAAGCCAGGGTCGCTGAATTCAAGGTTGGCTAAATGGGCACTCCTGTTGTCTCAATACGACATGACCTTTACTCCTCAGAAGGCAGTTAAAGGCCAGGCCCTTGCAGAGTTCTTAGCTGCTCATCCAGTTCCAGAACATTCAAAACTTCACGAAGACATCCCTGATGAAGTCTTCGAGTCTAATGCAACCTCAGCAGAGGAAGTGTGGCAGATGTTCTTCGACGGAGCATCGCGGATGGGCCCCAAAGGGAAAATTATTGCCGGGGTGGGGGTTGTGTTCATCTCCCCACAGGATCATATCCTTCCCAGAGCATTCTCCTTGACAGAATCATGCTCTAATAATGTAGCGGAATACAATGCTCTGCTCATCGGTCTCCAGCTCGCCCATGGAATGGGGGTACGCTACCTTGAAGCTTATGGCGATTCAAAGCTGATCATTAGCCAGGTAAAAGGCGAATATGAAGTCCGCCATGAGGACTTGGTGCCTTATTATCATACAACCATCGAATTGGCTAGCCTATTTGAAGGCTTCTACATCGGGCATGTGTCCCGATCTCAAAATACCAAGGCGGATGCTCTCGCTGCATTAGCGACAACGCTAGCCTTACCGGCCGACACCGAGTATCACCTCACAGTCGCAACCCGGCATCTCGTATGCTCCAAGCATATGCTAAAGATTCAAGAGGTCCATAATATCTCCGTGGGTCTTGAGCCGAGGGATTGGCGCTTCCCTCTCATTGACTACGCTCTGCACGGTCTGCTTCCAGACGATCCCAAAGAAGCGGCGTCCATCAGACGAAGGTCGCTCCGTTTCTACTATGATCCCACTTTGAAGACACTCTACCGTCGTTCATATGACGGTGTCCTCCTCCGTTGTCTCTCTCATTCAGAGGCACAGGAAGTGCTCCAAGAAGCACACGATGGCATTTGCGGAGCTCACCAGCCGGGTCCAAAGCTTAAAGACAGGCTGCACAGACTTGGGTACTACTGGCCGACCATGATGGCCGATGCCACCCAATATGCACGAAGGTGTAAAGCGTGCCAAGTCCATGCAGACTTCATACACCAACCTTCGGAGTTGCTCCACCCTACTGTTGCTTCATGGCCATTTGAAGCATGGGGAATCGATGTCGTAGGGCCAATCAGTCCCTCTTCGGCAAGAGGTCACCGGTTTATCCTGGCAATAACCGATTACTTCTCAAAATGGGCAGAGGCCACACCGTTGGCCGAAGTTAAAACCTCCAATCTGGTTAGCTTCATCAAACACCAGGTCATCCATCGATTTGGTGTACCCAGACGGATCATCCATGACAATGGTCCCCAGTTCGTAAGCCAAGGGTTCTATCGGTTCTGCGATAAATACCGAATTCAGAATGTGGCTTCAACCGCCTACAATCCTGCCGCCAACGGCTTGGCAGAGGCATTTAACAAGACAATCATCAAGCTGCTCAAGAAGTTTGTCTCCTCGAACAAGCGAGATTGGGACGAAAAGCTCGGTGAATGCCTTTGGGCCTACCGGACTACGGTTCGGACACCGACAGGCAATACGCCTTTCTCCCTGGTATATGGGTGCGAAGCGGTCATCCCATTGGAAATCCAGGTGCCATCATTGCGGGTAGCCCTGACTACTAAGATGACATCAGAAGACAATGATCGCTTGCGTCTTCAAGAGCTCGAAGCCCTGGACGAGAAGCGGCTGCAAGCTCAGCAACACATCGAGCTATATCAGGCTCGGATGTCAAAAGCCTTCAATAAGAAGGTCAAGCAGAGAGTCTTCCACAAAGGAGACCTAGTCTTAGCCGTCAGACGACCGATGATTATGACGCACAAGACCAAAGGCAAATTTCAGCCTAAATGGGAAGGACCGTTTGTGATAGAGACAGTCTATTCAAACGGAGCATACCGCCTTACAACTGCAGACGGCGACCTCCTCATGATGCCGATCAATGGCAAGTTCTTAAAGAAGTACTATCCTTAATCAAGGATCTTGCTCTCGATCAAGTTAACATTACACCTCTGATCGAGATCCGCGCGTCCGGAATGCGCACAAAGAGAGCCTCTCTCTTTCTCCAAGCATATCAAACCTGTTGATAGCTGGGGGTTTGCTTAAAATCCCAAGGGACCTGCTCCCACTTGATTCCCTCTCCAGAATCACTTACCAATTCTCATCCATAGAATGGTAGGACCACATATATTCCGCTGTTATGTTAACATTAAACCTATGACAGCAATCCCCTCGTTTCTCCCCGAGAAAATGAGACCTCCAAAATCACTTACCAATTCTCATCCATAGAATGGTAGGACCACATATATCTCGCTGTTACGTTAACATTAAACCTATGACAGTGATTCCCTCGGTTCTCCCCGTGAAAACGAGACTCTTCCCAAACTCCATTGCAATATTGAACTTAGTGGCGTCTCAATTGGTTACGTCATCGCGACCTCTGAACCAGCAGACAGCTAAGTCTCAATCTTGAGCCCTGTTGACATTTACAAAAGACAGGTCTCGATACTTATTGACATTTACAAAAGATAAGTATCACCTATTTTGAGCTTGTTGACATTTACAAAAGACAAGTCTCAACCCCGAGCCCTGTTGACATTTACAAAAGACAGGTCTCGATACTCGTTGACATTTACAAAAGACGAGTATCACTCATTGTTGAGCTTGGTGGCTTCTCAACCAGTTATGTCATTGCGACCTCTGAACTGGCAGATAGCCAAGCTTCATCTACCATTGAACTTAGCGGCGTCTCAATTGGTTACGTCATCGCGACCTCTGAACCAGCAGACAGCTAAGTCTCAATCCCGAGCCCTGTTGACATTTACAAAAGACAGGTCTCGATACTCGTTGACATTTACAAAAGACGAGTATCACTCATTGTTGAGCTTGGTGGCTTCTCAACCAGTTATGTCATTGCGACCTCTGAACTGGCAGATAGCCAAGTTTCATCCACCATTGAACTTAGCGGCGTCTCAATTGGTTATGTCATTGCGACCTCTGAACCAGCAGACAGCTAAGTCTCAATCTCGATGCTTGCTGACATTTACAAAAGGCAAGTATCTCCCCTTTTAGCCCCGCAATGGGCTAACCTCGAGACTGGCAACATCTCAATTGGTTATGTCATCGCGACCTCTGAACCAACAACAGCCATGCCTCATTATCCAAACAAACAAAGACGACAAAAGAATGAATTTTTATTAAATTCCAAAAGGGATGGGATACATGGAGGAGCCTATAGGCGTACATGATAAGATCGGATCCGATCTCCGAGCGAAGCTAGCCTCGTCCTCCTGTCATCAGCAGCCTGGGCCAGCGCCTGTGATCTTAGCTCAGCCTCATCGAAGTCCACCGCTTGAGCCAGACGAGCCTCGACCTCCGCCAAAGTCGCCCTCTGTGATGACTTCTGCTCCGCCAGTTCCTCACTTCGAGCCCTGAGCTGCTTAAGCCGCGCAGACTCTTCATGACGCATCTGTGTAGCCTTGGATAAGAGGAGATTTGCCTTCCGGATCATCTCTTCAGCCCTCTTAACCTTATCTTCAGCATCAAGAAGAGCACTGTTGGAAGCGTCAATTGCACTCCCAACCTCTGCCTCCTCTGTCTCCAAGGACCTCAAGTCAGAGGAGATAGCCTCAGCAGCCTCTTGAGCGGCGAGCTGAGCCTCGCGCCTCTGGGCGACAAGACGTGTGAGCCGTTCATCAGCCAAAGACGCTGCGTCGGAACGATGGAAATGGCGCCATTCCTCCACGTCCTTCTCAAGGTCATCTACCAGGAGCTCTAAAGCAGCAGCTTGATGGTACCCCTCAAAGTCCCGGATACACTCAATGCCACGGGAGAGGACCATCTTCAGCTTCGAGAACGGCACAGGCGAGCCCTTCAAGACGAGACCGATAGTCTGCTCCAAGCTGTTATAGAAGCTGTCGACCAGATTACCGATGAAGTCATTCTCAGCTTCATCAACCCTTGAGACAACCTCGGAGCAGTTTACCATCCCAGTCGACACCGCCGCAGAAGAAGAAGCGGGAACATCGACAGCAGCAGGGCAGGCCAAAGGCGACCTCGGCGGAGTCCTCAGCGACACCAGCACGCCAGCCACCGTGGAGGAAGGACTGGCAACCACCTCCTGAGCAACAGGCTCAACCACCAGCGTTGGAGAGGTAGGGCTCACAATCACCCTCAATGCCGTAATCGGCAAAACAGTCTGCACCTCACTCGTTGATGTAACTGGAAGTGAGGATACCTCCGGGACTGCCGCCCCTTCAGCCTCTCGCCTTTCAGCTGACGTGGGCTGATAAGAAGGCAGGTCGCCATACAGCGCATCCAACACAGCAGCGTCTGCCCCGGTCGAAGCGCTCATATCGCCCCTTGACCCTTCAGGGAAACCCGCCGCTTCTTTCGAAGCTGATGCACCTTGGGGACGAATACCTGCAACAAAACCAAGGTCAAAAAGGAGACGCAGCAAACAGGCGAGGACCAAGAGATCTTAGTCTTACCGAAGGCCGATGTCACCTCGTCAGCCGCATCAGAATCCAGGGGTCCCATCGGAAAGTTCTTACCAGACTCAACGCGGATAGCCGGCCCGCTCGCCGATTCCTCCGCAGACCACCCGATAGAGCTGGAGGCCATAGGACTTCCTTTAGAAGTCCCAGCGCCCGACGGGCCAATGTCGGCCGCATCACCTCCAGATTCCTCCGAGCGAGTAAAGGAACCAGCTGCAGCTCCATAAGCAAATAGAGGATCATACTGGTCCCCTTGCTCCCCATGCTCCTCAGCTCCTGCAACAAAAAGCAAATGATGAGTTATTTAAAGTGCGCTGAAGGCATATTATATGGAGGCCAATCTTACCAGTAGTCGGTTCAGCAACCGACGGCTCAGCCACTAATGGAGCAGCAGAAGGAGGCGCAGCAGAGGGCTCACCCTCTACCACGATGGTAGGAGTCTGGCGACGGGGCCTCTTCGCCGACGACTTCCTACGGGATCCACTCCCACGCTTCCTTTTGAAGTGGACATCAGAGTCCTCTTCCTCCACTTCCTCCACATGTTGTGAGGGAGCTGTCCCCACTACACCAGATCCGGCTTCACGAGCATCAGCTTCATGGGCATCAACCCTCATCCCCGCCTCGAAGCAAGGGCTCCCCGCATCAGAAGCCCCGCTGTCATCTACAGCGATGAACTCCTCTATGCCAGGAACACGGACCCGTTTGCCCTCCATCCTATCGGAAGCCTTCTGCCTCATCCGATGAGAAATTAACTTCACACCCGAACGGTTGGCATTAAACCCAGCAGGTGTGGAGTTCGAAGCCGCATACCATTGGCAGAAACACAGGGTCGTCCAAAGGCCGGGATCCCTCAGCGGCGTGCGTAGCCACGCCCCAGTGCCATCCGCGGTAAAGAACCGCCAAGCACGAGCCCCATCAATGAGGCTCCCCATGAAAGCCAGGTCCGGATTGGGGTTGCCCACATACAACTGGTCATACCCAAATTGGCGGGCAAACCGGCTCGGGACGTAGGGCTCCAGGTAGCAGGTATCCCCACTCCTGTACAGCAAATGCGAGGGCCGGATACAGACCAGCCACTCGAAAACACCCCGACTCATGGGAGACCGACCTGATTCCACATCACGGAATTCCTCGTTGTATCCTGCACCCCGCAGGCGAGGAAAACAACGGAACAGGCTATAAGCGTCATAACGACGCACTAACTTACGGGCCTCGGCCACATAAGTTTTCTGCCACGAACGGCCTTCAAAGCGACGGAGAAGCGCCGTTTGAACACCCTGCGGAGGGTCTTCCCCAGCTCCAATCAAACTGGGACAGTGCAAGGCGAACCACGCCATCAAGTAGGTGTACGGTAAACCTACCCTAGGATTGGGTCCGTCACAAGGCAGGACGGCACCCTTCCCTCGCCTTGACGCCATTGGCCTGCAGAAAGCCTCCGTCAGTGCACGAAGGCCCCTCTGAATACAACACACCATGGCCGGGAGAAGACCCAGACGGTGGCCATGAACCAAGCGGACGGCAGGCAGCAGCACAGTCGGATGGACGATGTCACCCGAAGAAGAAGGCACGACACATTTCTTTAACCAGATGGTTAAGAAGCCGGCCAGCAACGCCTTGCGAGACATAGGCCGACGGGCCTGATGGTGAAAGCTCCGAAGAACATCACCCTTCTCGAAAGGACCATCATCTTCTGCCACGACGATGTCCTTTTCAGCATGCACCTCCATCCTTGCCAAGATGTCTTCTTCAGCAACTCCGCAATGAGCTGCCTCAGGCGCACTAGTCATATCCGGGAACAAGTAGTTCCCCCAGCTCTTCAAGCTCTTCGAGCTACCTTTGCCACCAGTGTGGATGCTGGAGCAAATGTGCAAATGGCACATCAATTCCCGATATGTCTCGAGCAGAGCAGGCTCCTGCTTCTCCAGAATAGCCAACTCCGCCTCACAGGGAAAGTACTCTTCGTATGGAAGAGACCCGAAGGGCAAAGCAGAGATCTCCCGCATCTCATGCAGGGCCATGCCCAACTCACCAACTGGGGTGAAGAAAGTCCCCGAGGCCGGGCAATACAACTCAAGGATGGCGTAGAAGCACGCCACCTTCATCTCAATGCCGTAGCAGGTCGCCCTGACGGCCTCATGGAGGTTTAACCTCTCTAAGTCCCCCTCAAAATGAGTGAGGATATAGTTGGTCAACTCCGCCCACCACGATCTAGGAGGGTGGACCCAACCGGGAGTCCTGAAATCGGTGGCGGGGTAGTTCCCGTCAACTTCGCAGAACTGAGTGCCAAAGGTCGGCGCCGCAGCTGGGTTCTCTCCTACTGGAAGGTCCCGCGATACCTTCCCAGGGTATAGCCCCATTATGCTACGAGGAGGGCCAGCCCTCGAATAGCCGGACTGGAATGTCAACCTCCCGACACTTACAGACTCGGCATTTAGGCTCACGCCCCACGCCATCTTCCGAGCCTGAGTCGCGCTCGCGAAGGAAGACAAAGCAAAATGCCGCTTAGCGGACGGGAGATAGAATCTCTCGCCGTCCAACTGGAAGATCCACTGGCCTTCACCGGCCTGTAGCTGGCGATCGGGATCTGGTGCAGCATCCCCGAACATGAAGTCAGGCTTTCTGTAAGCCTGACGGTCGATATCTTCAAATGGAGCCGTAGTCAAGATGCTCCGCATGGCCTGCGGACCACCGCCCTGAATGAGCGTATCCCGTACAAGGGAGCTCGGCTCGCTGAACAATGAAGCCTGCCCATAGAACTGCAAGCTGATGCTTCCGCCTGCTCGACTGGCTAGACCGAACAGACTGTTCTGGAGGCCGGAGGCGTAATGAACTGCAAAAACAGAAATGAGCTATGATTAGTTCACCAATCAAGTGGATGCGAAAGCTTAAAAATTCACTAAGGCATAGCCTCGCCCAGCAAGCAGGGCCTGCAAGGCGATAGCTTTGAAAAAGCTTCACTTCATGGATAAGACTGCATCTTTGCAGAAAATATCCAAAACGCCGACTTCGCTTAAAGCAGGAAGTGGTATAGCCCTAAGGGCTGACGTCATCAAAGGGGCATTATGGTCAAAAGTCATCATGACTGAGAGGACTTATTCAAGTCCTTTTCCTCAAACAGTACGGAGATGGCCCAAGTTATGGCTTCGTGCGAAAGCCCAAAGAAGAACTGTTCAGTTCTTACTTCCCTGGTGCAAGCAAAATAGGGAAGTTGAAGGGAAACGAGTTCCCTGATAAGGACAGATCATATTTGATCGTCCTAATAGCCGAGTATCGGCTCCAAAAGATGGAGACCACTCTCTAATCAGACAGGAAAATTCCTTACCGGTGATCGGTCGCTCGATGACCGGAGGAGGAGCGCCCTCCGCCGCAGAAGTCGCCACTTCTTTCCCTGCTCGTCTTTTGGGCGCCATCAAAGAAATGTAAGGGTTCTCAAAGAACTCTGAAGCAAAGAAGGAAGAAGAAGGAGAGGAAGAGATAGAAATTTCTCTGAAAAAGGAGATCTTTTCCTGCTCAGCCCGATCGGGCTTTTATAGGCCAATCAGCGCCTGAAACGAGGCCTCGAAAAGGGCGTATGCCGCCGTTTCGAATTAATTCGAAACGCCGCCCAAAGCGCCTTCCCGAGAAGCGCTGCTTCGATTCCGCTAAGGGTTAACTTCGCCCTGGCTTAAAGTGCGGACTTCGCACAATCCTTCAAGAACTTAGCCGAAAGGCTTACTTTAGCCCTCTAAAAAGGCGCTGACATGCCAGTCTCGCGAAGATCACTCAAGGAAAGGACTATGTCCTTAACTCCGCATGCAGTTTAGTCCCGCTATGGCCAAATTCTCAGTGAAAGTAAACAAAAATCAGATGATCAGACGATGAACTTTCATTGATTCAAAAGCAAGGGTACATTGATATTACATCAAAGTTGTGTTTCATACAAACACATTCAGTTGCCCAACAAGATCATTTGAGGCATACAAGCGGTTTTATCTGCTCCCAGGCCAGACCAACGGGACAGGAAGGGCCTTCCTCCTGCATAAGGCTGTAATCAGTGGTGCCACAAGGACACGGTCATTTTTCTCCACAAAATGGCAGGTCTTGCCAGGCCATTTTTTGTTGAAGCCTGGCAATAAAAACCTATCGCCGCCAACACGTCAGATCACCTATAATGGGAACTAGTTTTGATGCTACGGATCTGACGGGCGTGAGGCCCACTCCCCTGAAGTGGATCGTCTCCGACGAAGGCCACCAAAGTTGAAAGTCGGCAACGATGTCAGTGATCTCACTGATCACCTCCGACGAAGCGGCGACCAGCCTCACCTCAGAACGAATCATCTCGGATAAGAGGCTGCCAACAGCCCCTGGGACGCGCATTCGCTGCCCCGAATTGTTCCTCCTGCTTAAAAGTAAAGCTTCAACCGGGGAAGCATAAGGCAATTTTATGGCTTCTTCCATCAAGTTACCAGACTGGCAAGCATAGCTCGCTGCAAGGCAAATTGGAGCAAGTTAGCAGTCAAGCACAGAAAGAGCTGCAAAAATACTAAGTCAGATTCTTCGGCGGCAAAGTAATCCAACTTCAGTCAAAGCAGAGGATAAGCCTCGCCTGCACGGCAACCATGGGCTGGTTCAGCAAACGCCAAGTCCTAGCCTCGCCTATACGGCAAAGTCAGACTGATCTTGTGAGAAACAGTCTCAACATTCACCAATATGGCAAGACTGGCTCAACTATTGAAGAAGCCAAGTCCCAAGTCCTGCCTGCGCAGCGGACTTAACAAGCAACGATCTTTCACTGATCAAGCCAAAGCTTCACAGAAAGCTATGATGAGATCCTTCTCTGCAGCAGCCAATTGCAAGATGAAGAACAAGGGAAGCTAATCCCTAAAGCGAGCTGCCAAAGCTAAATCAAGGGAAATGAGTTCCTTAAAAGCAGTGAAGTCTTCGAATGATCAAGACTTACTGGTCCTTGGCCGGTTAGACAACCAGAGTGGGTTTTCCCACTAATTCAGAGATCTGAGTATCTCTCACAACCAAGAGAAGAGAAGAAGAAAGGCAAGGCATTTCTCTTCAGAGGACCTCAAGTGTCCTATTTATAGGCCCCATGGCCTGAGCACTCTCACCTCAAGCGTGGAAGCACGAGCGCATTCAAGGCATTTATTGCGCCTTGATGGAAGGGACGGTTTTCCCTTGGAACCGTGCAAAGGGAGAAAACGTCTCCCTCATAAAAGGCACTTATGACGCCTTGAATAAAGGGAATATCCTCCCTTGGAAACGTGCAAATCGGAGAACATCTCTCTCGATTGGCGCAAAGAAGGAATGATCCTCCTCGTAACCGCCCCACGGCAGTTGGCTTTGAAAAAGCAACAGGAGTTCCAAAGCGAACTTATTTCTTGGAAGCCCAGGCGCGGAGCCACCCCGACGCGAAGCTACTCGCGAACCAGTGCAATTCTTCGGCGAATTCATCCCAAAGCAGGATTGAAGGCGAAGCTGAACTCAACCATCATGGCGACGTTCATACTCCACACCACCATCACAGCGGTTCAAAGTATTTCGAAGTCTGGGCTATTGCAGACTTTCGAAAACTTTGAAGGGGGTCTTGTTGACACTTAAAAAAGACAAGATTCTCATTGGTCCGAACGATGTCTAAACTTGTTGACATTTACAAAAGACAAGGGACAGACAAGCTGAAGACCAGTTTTCACCCACCTCCAAGGGACAAGGAAGCGGTTTGGACTCCACTGATCCAGCAAGCAGAACAGTGAAACCCGGATTGTTTCTAAACAGACCTCAGCAGGTCTAAGATGCTAGCATTTAGCATTACATTAGCCCAAGGAGATAGCCTCGATTGAGAGGCTAGCATCATCCAACTTCGCCAGGAAGCTAACTGATAACTTCGCCGAAAACCCTCTTTTCGGACTTCGCTAAGGATTGCCTCTAGCTCCGCTATCAGCCTGCTATGGTCAACCTTTGACCAATCAAAATCTCCTGATGAGATCGGATTCAATCTAATCAAATCCAATCGGGATTCAAATATGGCAGGTGATTGCCGCAATCTCTTGACTCTCTTAAAACGAGTAAGAGGATCAAGGAGAATCTCCCAACGATATGGAAAGGATCAAAACAAATCAGAAAGATCCACCGACCTGCCAATTCTAGCTCCGCAGAAGCTATCCTAGCCTCGCAGCAAGGCTACTTTCCAGATTTAAACAGATTCGGTTCAATCTGTTTCCATATCTTCAAGGGACGATTATACCCTTGCTCTCCCTATAAATAGCCCGCCAGGGGTACAGAGAGGGACAGAGAGACAGAGAGACGGAGAGGAATCAAGGAGAGACGCATACATACGGGAGGACTCCACAAGCAGAGGCTTCTTCACAAGGCACCGCGCGTTCTCAAATTCAGAGACCTTTTAGAGAATTGCTTTCTCTAATCAGGGTGTTGATACCCTAACGTCGTCCTTCTTCTCAAGGAATCTCCGGAACCAGGCGAGAAGGAATTCCTTATTGAAGGCGATTTTGAGAAGCAGCAAGAGGGTTCTACCAACCTTCTGTTCTCTGATTCCCCGAACCAGGCGAGAAGGGAATCTCATCGCTCGCATCGTCAAAGGGACAAAGTGGTCGCGCGCTGACCAGACTCCTATCGGCACATTTTCCCAGAATCTCTGAGGAGATCTACTTGTAATCTTTTGAGAATACTTGTAATTTAGCTCCTCAAACTTTATTTGTAAGTTTTCCCCCTTTGCAAACATAATGGAAAACATTAACCCCACAACATCGTTCAACAGACCAGTTCTTCAAATTATTCATAATTTGATGACTAGACAACACACAGTCTGTTTGAACACTATCATTTTGCAACAGCTCATTAAAATTCACAGCGTACTAGGGGTGCCAAGTACTCTCTACCTATACTAGTGACTCGTCTGTGCAGAAACATTCTACCGGATGACGTATTTTAAGGTTATGATCGAGTATTCGTATCTCTGAACGTATAACTAGTGTCCATAATAGCTGTTAGCATTTAATTTGGACTCCTACAGTCCAACTTAAAGATGTTCCTGCTAAGAGCTCCTCAGAGAAACAGATGGAGGAAGAGGATGAGTCTAACTTTTGGCGACAGCCACCATCCACTGAAACCCATGCCTTCATGTCTTCCATATCGAAAGGCATGAAGAAGATCTTTAGGGGGCAGAATGATTAATCTACAATTCTGCATCATTACATCACATTTTCCTACTGATTTATGAATAAGATGATGCTTCTCGCCCGTATTTTGGTCTAATTTGCAGATAATCAAGAGTCTAGGGGTAAAGGAGTAATAAGAGACTAAATAAACCTAAATTTGGGTAATTAAATCTCATTTCTTGGAGGCCAAGCTAAAGAGCTTCTAGAAGACATATTGGATCCAGAAATTCGGGGCGAATCTGAAGAAACCCAGATCCAATTTATCAAAACTAGATATAATTAGAAGGTTCTAGAAGCTAGACGAACCCACAGGCCAAAACCAAGGACCTAAGTCCCCGGTATTGCCGTGGAAACGCAACTTTTGCCGTATTTTCGCGACACTATTGTGTGTCATTCAGAGCTTGCCTTTGCCTATAAATACTGCATTGTTGGACCTGAGACGGGGTTGAACAGGGAGAATTAGAGTTTCTCTCCTTAGGATTAGTTTTAGGTTTGTTCTTCTTTCTTTTGTATTTTTCTTTATTTTTGATCTTAGAGTAGGGTTAGTTGATTCTAGAGAGAGATATATTCATGTGATAGAGATAACAATCTATGTAAAAGTGTCTCCTTTCTTCTCTATGGTAATCTTCAACATTTTCTACATGATGCTTAACTAGTTTTTTTCTCTTATGGCAATCTAACTACAAACCACTAACTAGCTAACCACTTACTTGATAATCCACATGAACCTCTATTAGGCCTTATTCTTGTAAGAGCCATTGATGATTTATGATGATGGATTCTAACATTCTAACATCCTAACATCTAACCACTAACAAGCTAACTTGCAATGTCTTCTTTATTTCATGCTCACCTCTACTTGGTTTTGATGATCTAATAGTAGCTTGCAGTTTGTTGTGTGGAATGGATGTGTTTGAATATGAAGAACCATCTTAGTGCCTTTCTTTATATTGTCTCTTGAAGCCAAGAATTAGTGATAGCCAAGGATCCATGTGAGATAATTATCACTAAGACGTTAGCATAATTAGAGCACTTGGCAGTTAGTAGCCATGAGTTTTCTTCTTTTCATCTTATTTTAAAAATCAATTTCAAAACTCTTTTATTATTTTTCTATCGATGTTTTCACTGCCTTCTTAGTTCGCCATTGTTTTCATCTTCTCATAACAAGTTTCATCTTCTTTTCCATTTTATTTTTAAAACCCACTTTCTAAATCACTCCACTTTTCACGTCACCTCTATTTTCTTTATTTTGCTTTACCGATTCTATTACTAGTCCTCTTTTGTTTTCACTTTGCTGATTTCATCGCCTTCTCCACCTATCACTTCTGGATTTCTTTTCTTTCTTTTCTCTTTATTTAAAAAGAAGAACTTGTTAACATACGACATGAATAAGAACTGTTAATGCTTCTACTGCCTCCCGTCCCTGTAGATTCGACCCATTGAGCCAATGCTATACCGGAAGTATCGAGGAAACATTAGCAACACACACACTTTTACATTGATTTCAAAAATACACGTTTTCAAGTGCTGGTTTCATCCCGATCAAAAAATGGCGCCATTACCGGGGATGGGAATGGTTTTGAACTCACGTTTTTTGTTAACATTTTCTTCTCTGTTTTGGTTTGCATGTCAATTTTTACTGGACTGAATATTGCAGAACACCCATTAATACTGTATCTCCCTACTCTTGAAAGCAAGGACCCAGCTTTCAAAGAAAAGCCACGCAAACACGACTTTAATCGTGTTTCTGTTGTAATTGTCTGGCCAATTTGTCTCTTGTTTTGCTGGGATGTGCATATTGTAATAGCTAGTGGATTTATACTGTTAGTTTTCTGCCTAGATTGCTTGAATACTGCAATAAATTAAAGAACTAAAATACGGTAATTGGACGCTTTTAAAATAATTTATACATTTGCATTTAGGCACGTGTAAAATTTCATTCCAATATACTGTATTTGTTCTGTTATTTTGGATTGAGGTGTACATATGGCATTGCATATAGCATAGGATAAACACATGGGTAATTTACTCGCTTTGTTGTTATTCTTGTCTATATTGCACACTTGCACGAATTGAATTTAAGGGCAAACCCATTATAAAAATAAGGTAGGGAAGTCATTACCCTTCCTTAGCCCAAAATTCACCTCCCCACTCACACAACCCAGCCTTAATAAAAATTGATAGACATTGGCCCCTAGGGACATCTCGGACTTATTAAGAGATTGACCGAGGGTGAAACTTGTAAGAACCATACTCTTGTGAAATCAGTGTCTAAGGTTAGGGATTAAAGGTTAAGTCTCGAAGATACCGTGGTTTGGCATAATTAAGGCCCGTTGCCTACGCACGGATACCTCCCACCGTATTTTGGCCCTACCTGGCCGATTATTGTAGTTGAGTTCATACAACAACCTTCCCTGGGTAATTGACCAGTTAGGAGTCGTCTAGGTCAACTCTGTATAGGCTTGGTTTTGATTTTTTTCCTTCTTTGTTTATTTGTTTGCTTCTTATTTTTTGTTTGTGATTGTTTGTGAAATGGATTGAACAACAGCTATTTTTTCAATCATAATATGAATCCATATTTCACTCCGACCTCATTTGACTCGGATAACTCCAATCTGGCTTTTAATAACATGAACAAATCGAATAGGCCGGATTGGATTTATTCGACTTAATATGACTCATATCCCTAATCTTATGACCATAATTTTCACTCTTCACAGAGTCAATGGGGATTCATCTCCCCTGAGTCAAATTTCAACCTCCTTGTCCACAATTTTCACAATTTTCACAATATTCATTCTCTAATTTTGTTTCCTATACTCCTTTTCTAGAACCACCAATTGAAGAAAAATCTGAAATTAGAAAAGAGTATGGAAGCCCTACAAGCCATGATTGAGTTCCAACAAAACAAGCTCGACTCATAATATTCATAAACTTTTCCACATCATGCTTCATATATCCTTTTCTAGAACAACCCATAGAAGAAAAATCTGAGTTAGAAAAGAGTATAGAAGCTATGCAGGAGGCCGAACGAAAATTTTAGGAAATGTTGGCCTCCCTAATTCACAATATTTCTAAGATTCATACTCAGTTTCACTTCTTCAAAATGACCAACAATCAGTCATGGACACGTGTATAGAACTCTTGCGTGAGTCCGAGTGACAATCTCAAAACTTGTTGAATTCACAATCTGCACAATTTTTATAAAAACAAGATTCTTACACTCCTTTTTGAAGAAAAATTTGAGCTAGAAAAGAGTACAGAAATCTTACATTAGACCTCACAACAATTTCAAAAGTCTTTTACTCAGTCAATCGATAGGTTAGAAGCATAACTGAGTCAGTTGGTCAACATAAAAATAAGAAAACTCGCTCTTATCAATCTTGACCGATCCAGATATCTCTAACTCTATCAATCTAGATCAGGAATCATGTGTTTTGGAAATCAAGATTCAATTTGAACACACCCATTTGAACTTGACCAACATCAAAATTTTGAGAACTAATGATATTTTCGCAAGTTATCCATTTTCTGAAATTAAACTTGAGCATGAATGTGATCTTGAACATGATTCAATGTTGACTCCAGTATCTTTACCTCACTTCAAATGTTTTCCCAAGACAGTTTTAAATCATGTACCCCTACATCGTGAAATTGAATTACCCATCTTTCAAGAATCGCATCTGGAACTTGACTAATACATAACTTCTGAGAGTCACATTGATAAATTGACAAGTTCTCATTTTATGAAATTGAACTCAATTAAGAATGTGACCCAGATTCTCAAATTTATGATCCGATTCAAATTTTGAATCAATATTGACTTTTGTTTTGTTACCCAACTTAAGCAACATCTTTGAGTTAGTGTTGATTCCCATACCTGTCATTTTTGAACTGGAAACACCAATCTTATACAGCCACATTCCATGGAGGGAGAATGAATTTCTTGATTTGGACCTACTTCCTGAACAAATTTCGACTCCAGAACCTTTACTTAATTTCAGTCAATTTTCTAACTCGGTATTAGTTCCTGTCCTTCCTGAGTCCAAATCAGTCATTCCATCATTTCACACTCTATTCTGGGACAAAGGTGCTAAAAATAATGACTCAGAAAATATTTTGAAAATTTAAAAATTAGATGGGATAAAATTCTTAATAAGAATCATTCATGTGCACATAATCATGATAATGGGTTATATTAAAGAGGTCAAATTAGACTGCATTTCATGGACCAATCAGACTACCACCGGAATCACCACCTTGAGGTGATTTTTTCTTCCCTCTCTATTTGTTTCATTCATTCATACATTCACGATGCATTGAGGACAATGCATGAGATAAGTGTGGAGAGTCTACTAACGTAGAGTTTTTAGATTTTCTTTCTGTTTCACTTCTTTTAGGATATTTTTAGATTTTTTTCCTTTTGTATAGAATTTTCCCTTATTTTAAAAAACTTTTTGAAACAAGAGAAAGTTTTGATTTATTTTTAAGAAAATTTATATTATCTAAGAAAATTAAGAAAACCTTAATTATGATATCTTAAACCTAGTCGAAATATTGGATCTTGTTTAAAATTATAGGCTAAGTAAGATAGCTTGGAAAGATAATTCTAACCTAAATTTTTTGCCTTAGATAGTTGATTGTTCATCAAATGTGGATATTTTTATTCATATTTTCATATTTATATTTATAAAATGATGCTATGTAATTGTATTTTTGCTTAGTAATATGCAGGCCTCTATAATTAAACGAAAAGAAGCCCAAAAGATTAAAAAGAAGCCCAAAGCTCAACAAGACAAAGAAATTCAGAGATAATTCCAATAGTAATTAGAGATAGCAGAAAATTAATTTAAATTAATGTTGCTTAAACTCCAAGTCAAAGATAAAAAGAGAGAATTCAAATTTAAACTCTAATTTGGGGATGACTTGCTTCCCAAGTTAGAGAGAAAAAATATTCTCTAAAAATCTAAATTCAAATGAAAATTTAAGGATATATTTCTTGATAAATGATAAGATGAAGCAATCATATTTGGAGTTAAGGAGGAAAATCCAAGTAAACTCGGAGCTCTAAATCAATTTAGACTCAGATTCAGACTAGATACCTTTTAGCATTTTAAGCATAACGTTCGTTACAAAACTCAAATCTGATGATTCAAACTGATCCAGAAATAAGACTTAAAGAGTTACAATTCTTATGTTGACCATTATTTCCAATTCTATCATTGGTTTAGTCATATTCAGCAATCAACACGCCAACTAGCTGCGGACCAATTCAGATTTGAAGTTCCATATAAAATTCTGGATAAATCGAATCAAGTTTGGAGATAAGGGGAGGATTCAAATTCAAAAATATCTTACTCTCCAAGTTAAGAGATAGGATTTTATTTTTATATTCAAATTTCAGATTCAAATTCTAAAGATATATCTCTTGATAGGTGCACAACTTCTACTAGGAGTCTATCCACTACTTCCACTATAAATAGAGAGGCAGAGCATAGAGGAAAGGGCATATTCAAGGAGAGACCAAAGCTTATAGTTTTCTTTAGTTTTCTCTCCCAAATTTTAAGTGTAATTTCAAGGATTTAGTTAGAGAGTTATTTTGTGGAGAAGAAGGAGTTCTTGTAATTGACGGTGACAACTTCAATAAAGGATTTTTTATTCTTTTTTTAAGTTTATTTATTTTACTTACTTCAATTGCTATATTTATTTTTATTTGTTTTCTTTGACTTTTTTTTCAATCATGCCTTCTTATTAGCTTGGATTAGGGAGAGTTACATGATTAAAAGAGAGGAAGAGTTATTGTAGAGTGACACTATTGTAACCTTTTCTCAGAAACTTATATTGAAGATGACAATCAATGGAAGTTTCTTACTTTTCTTCATCGTACTCAATCTGGCCAATCACCGCATTCAATTTATTTTTTTCCACTACTTTGTTTTATTTTATGCTAAGGTAAATTTTCATTAGTTCAACAATAAAGTTAAGTTTCTTTTCTTTTATTTCTTTTTATTTCTGTTTTTTGCACCAACACTCTTCTTTATTTGTTTCTTTTCTTTTGTATAAAACAACATCACCATCTCTTCTTCTTCCATCTTTTTCTTAACTTAACCATTTTTGTTTTCTTTTATCAAATTGAGAAAATAAGTGTTAACTAGTTTTGGTAAATTAAAAGAAAGAAACTTATACAACGCTTCCATCATTGTCCCTCCCTACGGATCACGAGCCGTTAGCCCTAGGTTACACGGTAGCATCGAGGATCTAGCACTGTTCTAAAAATCTTTAATTTTCTGTGCAGGTTTTGCTTGATCAACAAAATTTAGGCGCCGTTGTTAGGGACAGACTGTAAGTTTTCTTTCTTTTTAATTTACTTTAACAATTTAACTCTTTTCTTCTTGTTTTAGTGTACATGGGCTATTTTAGAAAACTAGGAGCTGCAATGGACATATTGCTACTCTGTGCCTCTATCCAAGAAGGCAGAGCGTCAGAGCCTACAACTATGGTGAACTGCTAACTGTAGTTTCTTGCAGGTTGCTTGAATTTCAAAGAATTAGCTTTCTGTAGTTATTAGTTTATCTGTTTAACTCACTCTGTAAATGTTTCTAATCTCAATAGTAACGTGGTTGCTTGTAAATGCTAAAAAAAATAATTAGACTCTTTCATCTTAGGGCACATGTCTAATACGTTTACCTTTTACATTACTGTAGAAGAGTGCTGGAGTAAAGGTATGTGTGCATTATATATAGTTTAGGAAATATATTTGAGTGATTCATCTTACTTGAGTGTTACCTTTTACTTTATACTTGTACATTGTACTAAAAAGATTAAGTGCATACCCTTAAACAAGATAAGGTGGGGAAGTCATTACCCACTCTTATCCCACAAACCATCTCCTCACTCGCTAACCCAACGTAACTTAAAATTGAGTAGACATTGGCCCTTGGGACATTTCGGACTCAAATAAAGATTGTCCTAAGGGGAAGTTGTCAGAAGTTGACTCTTGTCAAATCGGTGTCGAAGGTTATGGATTGAGAGGCGAAACTCTGAAGGCTGGTGGTTTGGCATAATTAGGCCCGTCGCTTAAAGCGAGGATACCTCCTACCAATCTTGCCCCTACCTAGCCGATTAACTTATGGTCAGGTTCTGCAATATACCTCCAGTAGATAATTAACAGTTAGGAGTCGTCTAGGTCTAAGTTCTACCCTAACTTAGGCTAGATTTTTCTTTATTTTGTTTGTTTATTTGTGATATCTTTGTGATATGGATTACAATTATAATTTTTTCAATGCATATAGTGATCCATACTTCACCCCAACCTCTTTCAATTCGGATATTACCAATCCGACATACATAAGTTTAGCCAACTAAGTATGCAAGATTAGTCTTATCCGAATCAATATATGCCCCACTCCCAGTATTATGATAAGAATGGGACAATCATCACCACTCTTCATCGAGTTAATGGGGATACAACTCCCCCAAGTCTTACTATCAACAACTTTACCAACAAACAGTTTCATATACTCCATACGAAGACCAAACTATAGAAGAAAAATCTTCATTAGAAAAGAGTTTAGAAGCCTTCATTGAGTCCATATGACAAGTGCAAATACAATTAAACTCAATTCTCCCAGATAATTCCTAAAATCAAGATCCCTATTCAATTTTCAAGTTCCATCACAACAAGAAGAACTTGTTGACTTAGAAAAGAGTATGTAATTCATGATTCAGTCCAAAATGATTATATTCAATCCCAAACGGATTTTCTCCAATCTATCAATAGGCTAGAAGCAAAAGCGAGTCATTTGGTCAACACAATTAATGATAGGAATGAGAAAACTCTACCTAACACATTTTTGACCATTCCTAATTCTCCTAATCATATTAATGGAAATCAAGAATCATGTTATCTTGAAGACTATGACCAAGATTCAGTTTCACCACAAAACTTTAGACTTGACTAATGCCAACCCATTGACAAATTGACAAGGTTTCATTTCAATGAGATTGAATTTGAAAGTGAATATGACACCAATTTCTAATGTTGTAATTTAATTTCACTTTTGAATCTATGCTGACTCCGGTATCCTTCCCTAATTTGGACCCAATTCTGAAGCCAACACTGATTCCTATCCCTATGAAGCTTGAACATGAACCACCTATTTTGGATAGTCACATTCCGTTATTGGGAAATGAATGTGAACTTGAATTCTATGATTTGGACCAAACTCATGAACCAACTCTGACCCTCGAACCTAAACTTGATTTGAGTTTTATTCTCGAGTCAATATCTAGCCCAAATCATCCATTCCACAAAATCACATTACGTTGTTAGACCAAGGTTTAGATCAATATAACTCTGTGATGATACCCCAAGATTAATCATATAACTGGAAAAAATTTCATGCTAGGATTATGCATGATCCTATTCATGTTTGGGAGTATAAAAATGTTAATAAGAAAGAGGTCATAAAAGGTGAGTTTCATGAAAATTTAAAGTATCTAGATTGGGCGAAAATGCTTGGCCCAATGAGACCACCACTGGAACCACAACCTTGAGGTGATAATTTTCTTTCCCTTTCACCTTTTTCATGTATTATTTAATTTCATTCATACATTGAGGACAATGCATGAGTTAGGTGTGGGAAGGGTTTACTAACATACTAACTTTACTCTTAAAAAAATCCTTCCTTTATAAACTTTTTAAAAATGAAAGTAATACTTTGACTTATTTTGTAAGAAATTAAGTTAATTTTAAGGAATAAGAGGATCACTGATCGGGGGAAAATCACGCACGAAAAGTGTCATTTTGAAATTAGAAATTAAAGTGTGTGCTTTGGCTTCCTTGATACTTCCATTATAGCATAGAGGCTAAAACGGGTCTAATCCATAAGGATGGAAGGCGATAGAAGCTTTCACAGTATGTTCACATATGTGTTAAAGTTTCTTCAACGTTTTAATGAATTAAAAGAAAAGAAAATAAAGAATGAAAAGAGAAGTGTACAGTGGAAACAAAGATAAAAACATTGAAAGAAGATATTTGTGGTTTTTAAAATTATTTCTAAACCAAAGTAAAAGGAAAGAAAACTCATAGCTACTAACTACTAATAGCTCCTCTAACCATGCTAACCCTTTAGTGATAGTTGCCTCACATGTATCCTTGGCCATCACTAGTCCTTGGTTTAAGAGCATTTCAAAGCATGACCCATAAGATAACTCATCACATCCGAACTCAACAAACAAGTGCAAGCTACACTTAAACCATCAAAACTAAATAAGAGAGTTAGAATGTTAGAGTGTTAGAATCCATCTTCATGAGCTATCAATGGCTCTTGCAAGAGGAAGGCCAAGTAGAGGCTATTAGATTCATGTGGATTATCAAGTGAGGAGTAAGCAAGTTAGTGGTTAGTAGTTAGTTGTGTTGGCCCAAAGGCCTTCACTCTAGTTTGATGATGATTAACTCATGTAGTTATGTGTACTAATAATCTTGTGATTTTAGTTTCAGATCATTAATCAAGTTATTAGTTGGTGATTAGCTTCAACAAGATGATTTGGAAGCTACCCACATGGTGATTCAAGAGCCCGAGCGACAAGATTATATATTGCACTCTTTGGAGTCAAGCTCGGTGGATCACGAAGTTTTGGATCGAGTCGGCTTGGAGATTGCGCTCTACAAGAAGACATCGGTACCATAGTTTAGTTTTGTGTTTAGATCCAAATTGTAAAGATTAGAATAGTATGATATGCTCAAGTTCACAACACACACGTTTCATGTTTTGGTTTTGGTTTTAGGTTTAACCGATCTTGGTTTGCGTGAATAGATTTTATATCAAAACAAGTTACATTGTTTAATGTATATTAGATTTGTTCTATATACATGCATGCTTCAACTCTTAAACAAACTTACTTTGATATACCTATTTCATGTGTTTTATGTTTGGTATTTCTAACAAAACATATTTTGGAATTAAGGACAAAAACTATGATATGTATATGTTTCATGTATATTGGATTTCTATCCATATGCATCATGGTTCAAAGTGTTTAAAAATCATGTTTTTGTATTTGGAAGAGTTTTGGACAAAAACGTATTTTCTATTCAAAATCTAAGTTTTAGAAAATACAGTTTTTGGTTTTTGGTAAAAATGATAAGACACAAAAATAGTTCATATTGATTGATATTTGAGCTAAACTTTTTACCACATGTTTATATATATCAATGCAAATTGATAAAACTATTTTTGGTGATTTTTAGGAGTGTAAAAAGATTTTTCAAAATATTTTTAAACTGATTTTCTGATCCAGACTTCATTCAGTCGACTTATTCTCTGAACAAGTCGACTTGACCTGAAGTCGGTCGACCGGTCGGTCGACCGACGTGCACAGATCTGTGCACGTTTGGAGACACTGGGACGGCCGACCGCTCGGGTCGACCGGGCTGTGAGCAGAGCTCTCTGTTTGTTTAGGTCGACTGGGGCGGTCGACCGGTAGCAGCCAACGGGCAAAAATTGACCGTTGGACGGTCGACCGGACCGGTCGACCGGCAGTGTTATTTGGCAAAATCTGCTGCCAACGGCTAGTTTCCAGATTTGCCTATAAATACCCCATTTGCAAGAGAGTTTTCTCCAAGATTTTTTGTGCGAATTTTTCCTTACTCTCTGGTGTTTTCACTGCAATCAAAAGAAGTTTTTTTTGGACTGTGACTTGAATTGATTTTGAACAATCCTTTTGGTGTTTTTGCTAGGTTTGGAAAATCAAAGAAGAGGGTTTTTGGGAAAAGCTTTTGATTGAACTTCACCATCTTGATTTCTATTATTTCCAAGAATTTTTCTTTGTGATTTTGATTTCCATTCCATTGGTTTTCTCCACACTTGAGCTAAAATCTACTATCTCTTCTATAGGATCTTTGTGTGGGAGAAAGAGATTGTTTGTGGTTGTTTGTTAGACCACCAGTTAAAAAACCCAATATTTGTTTGGCTTTGTGCCTTGGGTTGTATCCCTCAAGTTGTGAGGTGATCCTTGTTTACTTTGTGCTAATCCCTCAAGTTGTGAGGTGATTGTTTGTTGGATTGGAGCTTGCCTCAAGGAGGAGGTTGGGTTGTAAAGAGAGGAGTTGGGTACTCCTTGTGAGAGTTCTTTGTGGACTTGCTAGTGGATTAGAAATCCTTCGTGTGTCGAAGGCGGGGATGTAGAGCTGGGTGCTCGAACCTCGAAACATATCTTGTTGTTTGCGCTTGATCCATTGACTCTCTCTATCTCTCTCTTACTTTGTGGCTTGCAACTATTCATATTGTGCATTCATATTGCTTGGCTTGGTTGTGTGTGCATCACTTGTTGATCACACTTGAGTGTAATTGCAATTAGTTATTAAATTCCTCATTTAGTTCATAGATTAGCCATATCACCTATTCACCCCCCCTCTAGGGACTTTTCAATTGGTATCAGAGCTAGTGCTCCTGATATTTAGGTTTAACCACCTAGGAGTGAGATCTTGGTTTGCTAATCTTCATTTGCATTGTTCATTTGCACTCATTTAGTTTGCTCTCATGGATAGCCCTCCTATGTTTGACCATATTAGACTTGATACTTAGAAGGCCAATATGAGTAGATATTTAAAAAGCCTAGGACATCTAGTTTATCAAGCCTCCACTATGGAATCATCCCTAATAGTAGCAAGCATAAAAAGGCTAATGCATTAGCACTTAGAACACTTAGAGCCTCTCTTAGTGAACATCTTTTACCGATGTTTGATCATTATGACTCGGCTTTTGCAGTTTGGAGCTTATTGACGTCTCCCGAGCTTCCAAGGATTATCAACAAGATGAGGAGATCTAAGAGAGAAAAGTCCGAAGAGTACTGCTTCATGGTCCAAGGGAATAACTCCCTTGAGGTACAATCGGACACTCAATTAGATGATAGCTCTAGTTCCTATTGCCATGGTTGTTTTGAAGTTCAAACATTAAATTTGGAACTTGCTCAAAAGCTTGAAAATTTTGTAGAAAAACACAATCTTTTAAAAGAGGATAATCTTGTTTTGAAAAATGAATTAAAGGATTTGTGTTCTAATTTTGAATTGGTTTTGCAAGAGAAGGAAGAGATCACTTGTGAACGTGACTCACTAAGATCTCAACTTGACCTTGCCTTAAAGAAATTGAAGATTTAAAAAGCAAAAATGATTGTGATGATGTTGTGAAGCACAATGAGATTTTATCTTCAAAATTGGATTTTACTTTTAAAGATAACCTTATCTTGAAAAATAAAATTGATTCAATTACAAAAGAGTTGGATTTGGTTTTAAAGAAAAATGAATCTTTGAAAATTGAAATTGATTCTCATGTGTGCCATGCTAGTGTAGCTTCTACTTCTTGCACACCTATTGCATGCTCCACTTTATCTTCAAGCATTGAAAATGACATAAGTATTTTAAAGAAAAGTGTAGATTGTTTGGGCTCCACTTTGAGCCAATGCGCATTGAATCATACACGTTTGGAAACCTTGGTTCGCAAGAAACAAGGTCCATCTTTGCATGCTCACCCATCACGGCATACACATGCTTTCCACGAACACAACCATAACATGTATGCTCATGTGTACACATGTACACATTGTGGTCGAAAAGGCCATCTTGCTAGATTTGTTATGATCGTATTTATCATGAAAATTTAGTAACTAATCTTGTTTGGGTTAGAAAAGAAACTAACCCCTATGGACCCAAAAGAAAATGGGTACCAAAAAACACCTCCTTGACTTTTGATGTAGGTGAGAGCTCTCGCATCACGTGAGAGTATTGGGCCTTGAGGTGGATGCGTTCTAAGCCTAAAAGAGAACCATTTGGATGCTTCACTCTCAAGGGGATTTGGTGGAGAGGACCACCATTGGTTTGGAGAACTAGAGATGCACCCTCATCGGTTTTGGTATCATTCTCTAACTCCCATTTTTTATTTGCATGCTTCTCATGTTCAACTATTCATAGCATGTCTTGTTTTATTGTTCATTATGCTTATGTCATGTTGATTAGAATAGTGTTATACATGTTTAGTTACTTGAGCACCCATGCTTTATATGAATCTATATTTAGTGTTCTCACCTTGTTTAGAACTAACATGTATGCCCTAGATCTAATGCACATGCATATGCATTATGACCATTGGATGTTTATGATTGTATGTGTTTGTTTTGATGACTCATGTTTTATTGTTTCATGATTAGAATGATATTTGCCATGTTTATTAGACTTATGCTTTACATGATTAGTTGATGAGACACCCATGTTTAGTATGAACCCATATTTTGTGTTCTCTTTATATTTTAGCTATCATGTTTATCATAGATCTAATGCCCATGTCTTTGTCATGCTAATCATATGGTTGACTATGACCTTTTGTTTTAATAATTCATGTTTTGATTATTATGATCATATTGATTGTTGACCCGTTTTATGCTTCATGTTTTGACTACTTGCTTGAATGATAGTTTTCATTAAGACTAGGATTTATACTTGTACAACTAGTGAGCTACAAATAGACCTTTTTTGTGCTTAAACGCTCATTTGTATTCACTTGATGTACTAGTATAGTCTAGTTTTGATGATCTTGCATTTGACTTGTATTCATCATTTTACATATTTTGTTTTAAACTCATGTATATGTCCATTTTGTCCAAACTATCATTTATACATATACATCCTTGAGCCACGTGCCTTCATGCATATACTTTTGTGTGGTCTCATTGTGTTTAGGATATGTATGTATACTTTAGTTTGTACATGACATAGATATGCCTTGAAGTTTAAATCGTTTGGATGAATTTCATGTTTGCTAAGTGATTTCACATTTATGATGAATTTCATGTTTTTAGATGATTTCAATTGGTGATTTCACATCTTAGATGAGTTTCATGTTTTCATTATTGAGCTTGATTGTCCATTTTCATGATGATATGTTTCTCACAACACTTGTACACTCACCTTATTTAATGTTTTCTCATGACTTAGTTTTCATGAGCACAAATTGAGCTATATGGATTTTGAGTGTTTTAGTGCCATGTGGTTTACATGTGTCTTCATGAAAAATATTTTTGTTATTCCTTGTTTGAAGAATCTCATTCTAGTTGATTCATATAACTAGTTGTGATATTCTTCCTTGGTAGTAGTTTTCAAACGTACTATATTTGTAAACCTATTTTTGAAAACCCCTACCATCTAAGGGGGTTGGATGGGAGATCATGCTCATGTATGCTTTATAGTGAAAATCTTAGTAAACTTGAACATGAAATGGGTGGTAGGAATATGAGATATACAATTGATTATTGTTGTTTCTATTGGTATCATTGAATTCTTTCAATTGGTATCAATAATTGATATTTCTTGTATACTCATATATGAAAATCACCTAGAGGGGGGGGGTGAATAGGTGATAATGCTAATCAAAGGGCAATTCAAAAATTAAAGCTATAACAATCACAATCAAGAATCACAAGATGAATGCAAGCAAGTAAGTATGATGAGCAAGTAATAAGTGCAAGCAAAGTAGAGAATAATTGCAAGAATGTAAACCATTCGCAAACACAAGGATATGTTATCGAGGTTCGAGCACCCAGCTCTACTCCCGCCTTCCCCAGAAGGATTCCGACCACTTCCACTATCACAAAGATCTCAAATACAATGGAGTACCCAACTCCTACAATCTCAAGAACAAGTAATTATCTTGGTAGTCAAAAGACCACAAACTCTCTCTTTCAAATATCTCTTCCCTTACAAAGGTCCTTAGAGAATATTGAGTAGGAATGAAGCTCTTTTGTGTGTAAGGAAAAGAAATTGAAATCAGAGAAAAACTTTTGAAAACCCTTCAGAAATTGAGAGAATTTAGCTCAAAAACCAAGAACTTTGAAAGCCTTAAACTTTTGAATTTTTAGCAATAATTGTTGTTGTAACCAATCTCTCCCCAAACACCCCTATTTATAGGAGAGGGCTAGGGTTTAGGGATAAAACATATTTACTGATGTTTAGGAGGTAATTAGATCAAAATATATCCTTAAACGAATTTTTAAACACAAAAGACAAAAAACAGCTCTTAAAAATCTGCCCGTTACTGTTCAAACGGCTACATCGGTCGACCGGGCCGGTCGACCGGTAGTACAAAATTCCGACCGTTACAGGTTATCGGTCGACCGACCCGGTCGACTGATACAAACTGTGACTCAAAAATAAATATCGGTCGACTGCCCCGGTCGACCGACAGACATGCACACGGATACGTGCATTCTGCCAGGACCTCGGTCGACTGGTCCGGTCGACCGGACCAGCCTGACATAGACTCGGTCGACTGTCGGTAGACTGCCGGTCGACCGGATCAGGTCAGAAAACGAAATAAAGACAGAATTTGAGAAGAAAAATATTTTTAACAAAACTATTTTAAACAGGAATTCAGTATGTAACATAAAAAGAAATTTGTAGAAGAAAGATTTTGTACTAAAATATTTTTGTATATTTATAGGAAATAAACTAAGAAATAGTATATGCGCAAAACGTGTGTGATTGAGCTTCAAACCTAATCTCTATTCTTTAACATACTATAAACTGAAAAACAAATTACATGAAGACTTCTTGTGCTATCTTCAAGTCTTTGAGCCATCCAATGCCTTGCTAGTGCTTCTCTTCTATGATCCTTCCTCGATGAGCAAATTGCCTTCCTTGCTTTGTGGAACTTAGAAGTTCTTGCAATAGCTAAGCGAATGGTCTCTAAACATGGTACAAACCTGAAACTCATCTTAGCAAACTTGTTAGTACCAAATAGCACTAATTTGGTTTGTCATCATCAAAACACAAAACAATTGGAGAGTGTAACCTCTTGGGCCAACAATCTCCCCCTTTTTGATGATGACAAAACAAATAGGCTATTAACAAAAATATAGGGTAGGAGAAAACTCCCCCTCAAATTATGCTATACATAAAACACAAGAATATGCTCTAGATACCAATAATTGAAATGATGCACCAATTATTTAAACAATTAAAACAAATATATAAAACACAAAAATTGCTCTTGATACCAAAAATCAAAAACAACTAAAACACAAAAATTCATAAAAACAAAACATATAAATTCATATGGAACCAAGACCAAATGAACTTATTTTTGTCCATGTAAACTTATTCTCCCCCTTTTTGTCATACATCAAAAAGGGTTATGAAAAACATGTTTATTCAATAATACAAACATTAAGTTCTCCACAAATAAACGAAAATCTAGCAAAATCAAGAGGTTTAGTGAAAATATCGGCTAGTTGTAAATCCGTGGAAACATAATCAATATCTATATCACCTTTCTCAAAATGATCTCTAAGAAAGTGATATCTAATCTCAATGTGCTTGGTCTTACTATGTTGATTTGCATTTTTGGTCATGTGTATGTACTAGTATTATCACAAAATATTTTTATATGATCAAAGTGCAAATCAAAATCAAGGAGAGTATGTTTCATCCAAAGGACTTGTGCACAACAAGCCCCCGCGGCAACATACTCCGCCTCGGCGGTTGAGAGAGCTACAGAATTTTGTTTCCTAGAGGACCATGAAACAAGACAATTACCAAGAAATTGACATGTTCCACTAGTACTCTTTCTATCTACTCTACAACCCGCATAGTCGGCATCCGAATAACTAGTCATTGAAAAATCTATAGTTTTCGGATACCAAAGACCCATTCCAATAGTGCCCTTAATATAACGAATAATGCGTTTTACCGCAATAAGATGAGACTCTTTAGGACACGATTGAAATCTAGCACAAAGACACACACTAAACATGATATCCGGCCTACTTGCCGTCAAATATAAAAGACTTCCTATCATGCTTCTATATAATTTAATATCAATATTTTTACCTTGTTCGTCCTTATCAAGCTTGGTAGTAGTTGCCATTGGAGTGTTGCAAGCCTTTGATCCTTCAAGCCCAAACTTCTTTACTAGCTCCTTTGCGTACTTGGCTTGGTTAATGAAGGTTCCGTCTTGCAATTGCTTGATTTGGAGTCCAAGGAAGAAATTTAGCTCACCCATGGAAGACATTTCAAATTCTAGTTGCATTACCTTCTCAAAATCCTTGCATAAAAGCTCATTAGTAGAACCAAAAATTATATCATCAACATAAATTTGCACAATTAAAATATCATTATCAACATGCTTAGTAAAAAGAGTGTGTCTACTTTACCTTTAATAAAATCATTTGAAATGAGAAAACTAGAAAGCCTTTCATACCAAGCTCTTGGAGCTTGTTTCAATCCATACAAAGCTTTATCAAGTTTAAAAACAAAATCGGGATGAACATGATCAATAAAACCGGGAGGTTGAGAAACATAAACTTCTTCATTAATAAAACCATTTAAAAATGCACTTTTTACATCCATTTGAAAAAGTTTAAAATTTTTAAAACATGCAAAAGCTAGTGTCATCCGTATGGCTTCAAGTCGTGCTACGGGTGCAAAGGTCTCCTCAAAGTCAATTCCCTCAACTTGAGTGTAACCTTGGGCCACTAACCTAGCTTTATTCCTAATGACATTTCCGGACTCATCCATCTTGTTTCTAAAGATCCACTTAGTACCAATTATTGGTCTATCGTGGGGCTTAGGAACAAGGTGCCAAACTTGGTTGCGCTCAAATTGATTGAGTTCCTCTTGCATGGCAAGCAACCAATATGGGTCCGTCTCGGCTTCGAGAATGCCTTTGGGTTCAAAATGAGAAATAAAAGCAAAGTTACCACATATGTCATGGAGTTTGGAGCGCGTTGTGACTCCTTTAGATGCATCACCCAAGATGAGCTCCTTAGGATGATTTGTAGCGTATCTCCAAGCTTTAGGAAGCGGTTGAGTGCTTTCCTCCTTATCCTCTTGAACTTCACCAATAGGGTCTAGCTTTTCTTCTTGAGCGGGTGAGTCCTTCAAGGATAGTCTCTCCATGTCTTCACCTAATGGTTCAATATCTACAACATTCTCAACAACCACATTAGATTCTTCAAATTTAACATGCATGGATTCTTCAATGGTTTGAGAAGATCTAATGAAAACTCTATATGCTTTGCTAGTAGAGGAATATCCAACAAAGATAGCCTCATAAGCCTTAGCATCAAATTTACCCAAATTATCCTTAGTATTCAAAACAAAACACTTGCATCTAAAAACTTTAAAATATGCAACATTTGGTTTTCTAGAATGATACATTTCAAAAGAAGTTTTTGAAGAATTTTTGCATAAATAAATACGATTCGATATATAGCATGCGGTGTTTACGGCCTCGGCCCATAAATATTGAGGGAGATCATATTCACTTATCATTGTCCTAGCCATCTCTTGAAGTGTTCTATTTTCCTTTCTACAACTCCATTTTGTTGTGGAGTTCTAGGACAAGACATTTCATGCTTAATTCCCTTTTCATCACAATAAGTCATGAAGAGTTGGTTAACAAACTCACCACCTCTATCACTTCTTATTCTCAAAATCGGAAAACCCTTTTCTTTTTCAACTCTTTTTCGAAAAATCTTAAAATGAGAAAAAGTTTGATCTTTATTTTGTAAAAAGAAAACCCAAGTAAAACGGGAGAAATCATCAACCAAAACAAATGCAAATCTACTTCCATTTAAACTCTTAGTTTTAGTTGGTCCAAAAAGATTCATATGAATTAATTCTAAAGGCCTAGTTGACATGATATCCTTGATTGGTTTAAAGGAAGACTTGGTTTGTTTCCCAAGTTGGCACACACCACAAATGCGGTCTTTCTCAAAATTCAAGCAAGGTATACCCTTCACCAATTCCTTTGAATTAATCCTAGAAATATGGTCAAAAGATGCATGTCCTAATCTTCTATGCCAAAGCCAAGAATTTTCATCAAAAGCATTCAAGCATTTAGTAGAACAATCTAAATTAAGCATGTCAATGATATAAACATTATTATCACGAAAACCGGTAAGAATACAAACATCGGATTTAACATCAAAAATCTTGCATGAGGAATCATCAAAAACAACTTTAAGTCCACGATCACAAAGTTGACTAATGCTAAGCAAATTATGTTTAAACCATCTACTAAAACAACATTCTCAATAATAGGAGATGCACCAATTTGAATGTTACCTATACCGATGATAGTTCCTTGGAGTCATCCCCGAAGGTGACGGTGCCACCTTCCATGTACCTTGATAGGGTTGTGAAGTTGTTGATGTCCCATGTCATGTGTCTTGAACAACCACTATCAAGGTACCACCGCTCCCTACGTCTTGGAGCTTTGGTGTGTACCTACATCAAACAATTTAAGACTTGATTTTGGTACCCACATTTTCTTGGGTCCTCTAGGGTTAGTGTCATGAACCCAAACAAGATTATTTGTTCTATTTAGTTGGTCATAGCAAAACTTAGCTAAATGTCCATTTTTACCACAATATGTGCATCTATACACTCTACCATATTTAAAAGCATAGTGAGTGTGTGATTTGTGAGCATGAGCATGAGAGGTGTTAGCATGAGAATTTTTAGCTTGTGAAGTGTTAGCATGTGAAGTGTGCTTTTTAGAAAACATGTTCTCAAGTTTCTTAGTATTGAAAGCACAATCATTTAAAACTTTTTTGAAATCATTCATTTTGGATTTAAAAGAAGAAATTTCTTTTCATCAATAATAGGAGATTTTGCCTTACAAGTACTCTTGTAGGCACAAAATTCTTTTTGCATGGAAATGAAATTAGAAGAAACATCATCTTTTTCTTTAGAAACAATGGCAAGTTGATTCTTAAGAAAAGCAACTTTTTTTGTAATTTTAAGCATTCAAGTTTCTTATTACATAAGTTTCAGAAAGTTCTACAAAGGCATGAACTAGAACTTCCTTACTTAGTTCATCATCTTCATCATCAAGGGATTGAGGGGTTACCTTAGGTGTGTTTGCCATGAAACACATATTAGCTTGATCCACCTCCTCTTCGGACTCGCTTTCCGAATCCCATGTTGCTTTGTAGGCTTTCTTCTCCTCCGGTTTCTTTGGCTTGAAGGAGGAAGTCATCTTCTTCTTGAACTCCGGACAATCCGCCATGATATGTCCGGGTTTGCGGCAATTATAGCAAATGATCTTCCGCTCCTCTTTGCCTTCGAATCTTCTCCGGAAGTTGAACTTGTTCTTTCGGTACAACCTCTTGACATTCCGCACAAGTAGAGTTAGCTCCTCATCTTCTTCTTCGTCTTCATCATCGTCATCATTGGTGGATGAAGTCTTGAAGGCTATGGATTTCTTCTTTGAAGTAGTGGCTTCTTCTCTTGCCTTCTTCTCCATCTCATGGGTCTTTAGGTTCCCAATGAGACTAATGATGTCCATCTCGTCCTTGTCGTTCAACTCCTTTAAGGTGGTGGCCTTGATCTCCCATGAAGAAGGAAGAGCCCGTATCACTTTGCGCACCTTTTGATCGTTGAAGATGACGTCACCTAATGAAGAAAGACCATTTGTAATTTTAGTGAAACGAGTAATCATACAATCAATGGATTCATCATCTAGCATTTTAAATGATTCATATTGAGACCTCAAGAGATCTATCTTAGCTCTCTTGACTTGTGAAGTCCCTTCATGTGTGACCAATAAGTGTTGCCAAATCTCATAGGCGGATTGGCAATGAATTACCCGTGTAAGGTCATCCTCATTCAAGGCGGTTAATAGGGAGTTTTGGGCTTTGGAGTTAGCCTCATATTCTCTAAAGTTGAAGTCGGTCCAAGTGCTTTCATCACAATCGGGTGCTACATAGGGTTTAGTCAAGGACTTGGCCACTAAGCTACCCAGAGATTGCAAAAATATAGTCATCCTAACCTTCCAAATTGGGAAATTAAGTCCATCAAATTTAGGAGGGGTTTTGATGTTATCGGCCATGTTTACTAGTGTATGAATGGATGAATGAAAATGTTGATTAGCAATATTTTAAGGATCTCTCTATGGATGTTAAGCCAAACCTAGAGTCCAAGCTCTGATACCAATTGAAAATCACCTAGAGGGGGGGGGTGAATAGGTGATAATGCTAATCAAAGGGCAATTCAAAAATTAAAGCTATAACAATCACAATCAAGAATCACAAGATGAATGCAAGCAAGTAAGTATGATGAGCAAGTAATAAGTGCAAGCAAAGTAAAGAATAATTGCAAGAATGTAAACCAATCGCAAACACAAGGATATGTTATCGAGGTTCGAGCACCCAGCTCTACTCCCGCCTTCCCCAGAAGGATTCCGACCACTTCCACTATCACAAAGATCTCAAATACAATGGAGTACCCAACTCCTACAATCTCAAGAACAAGTAATTATCTTGGTAGTCAAAAGACCACAAACTCTCTCTTTCAAATATCTCTTCCCTTACAAAGGTCCTTAGAGAATATTGAGTAGGAATGAAGCTCTTTTGTGTGTAAGGAAAAGAAATTGAAATCAGAGAAAAACTTTTGAAAACCCTTCAGAAATTGAGAGAATTTAGCTCAAAAACCAAGAACTTTGAAAGCCTTAAACTTTTGAATTTTTAGCAATAATTGTTGTTGTAACCAATCTCTCCCCAAACACCCCTATTTATAGGAGAGGGCTAGGGTTTAGGGATAAAACATATTTACTGATGTTTAGGAGGTAATTAGATCAAAATATATCCTTAAACGAATTTTTAAACACAAAAGACAAAAATAAACAGCTCTTAAAAATCTGCCCGTTACTGTTCAAACGGCTACATCGGTCGACTGGGCCGGTCGACCGGTAGTACAAAATTCCGACCGTTACAGGTTATCGGTCGACCGACCCGGTCGACTGATACAAACTGTGACTCAAAAATAAATATCGGTCGACTGCCCCGGTCGACCGACAGACATGCACACGGATACGTGCATTCTGCCAGAACCTCGGTCGACTGGTCCGGTCGACCGGACCAGCCTGACATAGACTCGGTCGACTGTCGGTAGACTGCCGGTCGACCGGATCAGGTCAGAAAACGAAATAAAGACAGAATTTTGAGAAGAAAAATATTTTAACAAAACTATTTTAAACAGGAATTCAGTATGTAACATAAAAAGGAATTTGTAGAAGAAAGATTTTGTACTAAAATATTTTTGTATATTTTATAGGAAATAAACTAAGAAATAGTATATGCGCAAAAACGTGTGTGATTGAGCTTCAAACCTAATCTCTATTCTTTAACATACTATAAACTGAAAAACAAATTACATGAAGACTTCTTGTGCTATCTTCAAGTCTTTGAGCCATCCAATGCCTTGCTAGTGCCTTCTCTTCTATGATCCTTCCTTGATGAGCAAATTGCCTTCCTTGCTTTGTGGAACTTAGAAGTTCTTGCAATAGCTAAGCGAATGGTCTCTAAACATGGTACAAACCTGAAACTCATCTTAGCAAACTTGTTAGTACCAAATAGCACTAATTTGGTTTGTCATCATCAAAACACAAAACAATTGGAGAGTGTAACCTCTTGGGCCAACAATATATTTGTATGTATGTATGCTTACATTTCAAAGAATATCAATTCCATTGGTATCTAATTTTCATACATATATATGTTTTATTTGTGCTTTCTATATCCCTATATCTTTAAGCACAAATCTTGTTTATGATGATAAGCTTGAGATTCAACTTTGTTTCAATTGATTTAGTTTTCAATTGGTATCTTAATTCGAGCCTTATCATAGTTTTTATTGGTATTTCATAAAGGGGGAGAAAATTTGTATTGTTTCTTTCAATTGGTATTTAGTATTCCACTCCCTTGCTTTATGATAGAGAATAATAATTTCAATTGGAAATAATTTCAATTTGTATCAAAATCAAATTTGTTTATATACTTAAAAATAATAATTTCAATTGGTATTAAGATCTATGTTTAATTTCAATTGGTATCAACATTTATGTTTAGAAATTCAAAATTTGTTATGTTTAATTTCAATTGATATCAAAATTGTTTATTTACAATTGATATGGTATGTTGTTTACTTATCAATTTGTATCAAGATTTTTGTTTTTCAATTGGTATAGTTTCACCTTTTATTTGTATCAATATACACTTCCTTGACACATTTTCTTCTAATTGGTATCATATTTGTGTTTAGACTAAAAGGAGAAGAACATCCCTTGATTGATTCCTTATTTTGAATATAAAAAGAATATGTTTTTATTAGGTTTGTAAATAAGGAGAAGAAGAATTTCTTTTAAATTTGTATATGTTTTTACTGGTTTTGTTTTTAACCCCTTTGTTGATGATTGACAAAAAGGGGGAGAAGAATTTGAGTTTATATGCATGTTTGCATATGCATGTTTTATGTTTTTAATGTTTTTATTAAGTTCAATTGGTATCCAAAGCATTATTTAAAGAACATGTTTAGTTTGCTTAGTTTTGGTATCAAGAGCTTATATAAGAGATCATTAGTTTTTGTTTTGCATATATTGAGTTTAAATGGTATTTAGAGCATGTTTATGTGTTTAGTTTAATGGTATCAAGAGCATGTTTTAGATCTTTATGTGTTTTATGCATGTTGATGCATACATGTTTAAGAGCTTACATTACATATCTATTTGTTTATTCCGATGCATGAGTTAAGGGGGAGCTTCCTTGAAGCTTAACTTTAATCCATGCATATATAACTCCATGAGTTTTGTCATCATCAAAAAGGGGGAGATTGTTGGCCCAAAGGCCTTTCACTCTAGTTTGATGATGATTAACTCATATAGTTATGTGTACTAATAATCTTGTGATTTTAGTTTCAGATCATTAATCAAGTTATTAGTTGGTGATTAGCTTCAACAAGATGATTGGAAGCTACCCACATGGTGATTCAAGAGCACGAGCGACAAGATTATATATTGCACTCTTTGGAGTCAAGCTCGGTGGATCACGAAGTTTTGGATCGAGTCGGCTTGGAGATTGCGCTCTACAAGAAGACATCGGTACCATAGTTTAGTTTTGTGTTTAGATCCAAATTGTAAAGATTAGAATAGTATGATATGCTCAAGTTCACAACACACACGTTTCATGTTTTGGTTTTCGGTTTAAGTTTAACCGATCTTGGTTTGCATGAATAGATTTTATATCAAAACAAGTTTACATTGTTTAATGTATATTAGATTTGTTCTATATACATGCATGCTTCAACTCTTAAACAAAACTTACTTTGATATACCTATTTCATGTGTTTTATGTTTTGGTATTTCTAACAAAACATATTTTGGAATTAAGGACAAAAACTATGATATGTATATGTTTCATGTATATTGGATTTCTATCCATATGCATCATGGTTCAAAGTGTTTAAAAATCATGTTTTTGTATTTGGAAGAGTTTTGGACAAAACGTATTTTCTATTCAAAATCCAAGTTTTAGAAAATATAGTTTTTGGTTTTGGTAAAAATGATAAGACACAAAAATAGTTCATATTGATTGATATTTGAGCTAAACTTTTTACACATGTTTATATATATCAATGCAAATTGATAAAACTATTTTTGGTGATTTTTAGGAGTGTTAAAAGATTTTTCAAAATATTTTTAAACTGATTTTCTGATCCAGACTTCAATCAGTCGACTTATTCTCTGAACAAGTCGACTTGACCTGAAGTCGGTCGACCGGGTCGGTCGACCGACGTGCACAGATCTGTGCACGTTTGGAGACACTGGGACGGCCGACCGCTCGGGTCGACCGGGCTGAGAGCAGAGCTCTCTGTTTGTTTGGGTCGACCGGGGCGGTTGACCGGTAGCAGCCAACGGGCAAAAATTGACCGTTGGACGGTCGACCGGACCGGTCGACCCGGCAGTGTTATTTTGGCAAAATCTGCTGCCAACGGCTAGTTTCCAGATTTGCCTATAAATACCCCATTTGCAAGAGTTTTTCTCCAAGATTTTTTGTGCGAATTTTTTCTTACTCTCTGGTGTTTTCACTGCAATCAAAAGAAGTTTTTTGGACTTGAATTGAACAATCCTTTTGGTGTTTTTGCTAGGGTTTGGAAAATCAAAGAAGAGGGATTTTGGGAAAAGCTTTTGATTGAACTTTACCATCTTGATTTCTATTATTTCCCAAGGATTTTTCTTTGTGATTTTGATTTCCATTCCATTGGTTTTCTCCACACTTGAGCTAAAATCTACTATCTCTTCTATAGGATCTTTGTGTGGGAGAAAGAGATTGTTTGTGGTTGTTTGTTAGACCACCAAGTTAAAAACCCAATATTTGTTTGGCTTTGTGCCTTGGGTTGTATCCCTCAAGTTGTGAGGTGATCCTTGTTTGCTTTGTGCTAATCCCTCAAGTTGTGAGGTGATTGTTTTGTTGGATTGGAGCTTGCCTCAAGGAGGAGGTTGTGGTTGTAAAGAGAGGAGTTGGGTACTCCTTGTGAGAGTTCTTTGTGGACTTGCTAGTGGATTAGAAATCCTTCGTGTGTCGAAGGCGGGGATGTAGAGCTGGGTGCTCGAACCTCGAAACATATCTTGTTGTTTGCGCTTGATCCATTGACTCTCTCTATCTCTCTCTTTACTTTGTGCCTTGCAACTATTCATATTGTGCATTCATATTGCTTGGCTTGGTTGTGTGTGCATCACTTGTTGATCACACTTGAGTGTAATTGCAATTAGTTATTAAATTCCTCATTTAGTTTATAGATTAGCCATATCACCTATTCACCCCCCCTCTAGGTGACTTTTCAAGTTGCCATGAGAGAAAATTAGCTAAGCATATAATTGAGTTAGAGAGAAGAAAAGGAGAGCTGAAGAGAGAATCTTTCATAAATTGTCACCTTCTATTACAAGAACTTTTGCCTTCATCCTATGTTCTACTCTCTTCCCTATTACAAGATTTATAAGAAATGAAAAATACAAAAGAGGAGGAAGAAGAACAACTAACCTAAGTTACCCTAAAAACTACATACATGAAAAGAAACAACTCTAAAACTCTCTTAAAAACTCTTCTCTCAAGCTCTGGAAATCCCAGGGTATGTACGGAGTCGTGCGTCGAAGATCAACGCACGGCTCCACAGTATGGCTGCGGAAACGCAGCCATGGCCGCGTTTCCATGTCAATGCTGCGACCGCTCGCATAACGCCACAGCGTGGGTCTTGTACCTGCAGTATGGGATGGGTTCTGACCTCTTGTTTCTTGTTTTCTGCTCCCTGGAGCAGCAGAATGGGCTTCTAAGGTCAATAGCTCTATTAGAATATAAAAATCACCAAATATATGGGATTTTTGATTTTCTTCTTCATTTCACACCATGGAACTAGGAACAACACAAGAAAATCATTATTTAGAAGAATTTTGTAAAGAATAAGTGTGAAAGTGTGGTATGAAATATGCAATATTGGAGACTAATCAATCATAATTAGGATTCTTATACTTGGTCAAAATGAAATTATTTGTTTGATTTTAAGGTTAGGAAGAAAGATTGAAAAAGTAATTTCGTCATGATTTTTACCTTAATGAAATATGAATATTTTATACACTTACACACTTAGGGTTCTAAAACAAAGATTCTTATGCCTTATAAAAAAATATATTATATTTAAAAATTTTCTGATGAAGCTGGGTATTTATGCCTCATAAAGCATAAGTATTCACGCCTAAAAGTGGTTCATATAAATAAAAATCCTTAGTTTTGTGGCCTTATTTACTCGAGTCTGAAATCCTTGGGTGTTTTCTCACCCGGTGCCTTAAAATCGTCCGATTTGGGAGTCACCAACTAAGGCTCGTTACATGGGCGAATTAGAAAGCCTAATAGAGCTAAGGAATATTCTGCTATAAATGAAGAAAAAATTAATAATAATAAGGCATAAGAGTTAGAGTTGAAGAACTCTTAGTCAAAATATTCACATCACAAAGATGCATATAACTTAGGGTAAAATAATAAACTAGATGAGAAATACATTTTTACTCCTTACCTTGATTGATAACAAGTTTTTGAATAAAGACTAAGTTTAAGAATGAATGATTTTGATAATCCAAAAACTTATAGATTGCTTAATTCTTCAAAAATACTTCAAATATTTGTTTTCTTTTCAAAATATATTTTCAAAAATACGAACACTTTATTTCTTTTTCTTTATGAATTTGTGGTTGTAATCTACTAAAAACCCTCACGAGACAAATCTCGTCCTCTAGGGTAATCTAAAGGTTTAACAGCTTGTTGCACATGCTAAGTGCAATCGTGATTTCTACGAAAGTGAGTTAGGCTAGATTGGTTTCATTTTTATTTGCTCGAGGATGAGCAACAAGATAAGTGTGGGGTGTGATTATTCATCAAATGTGCATATTTTAATCATATTTTCATATTTATTTCATAAAATGTTGCTCTATAATTGTATTTTTGCTTAGTAATGTGCATGCCTCTACAATAAATGAAAAGAAGCCCAAAAAATTAAAAAAAACCAAAAGCCCAACAAGAAAAAGAAATTCAGAGATAATTCCAATACTAATTGAAGATAAAGGAGAAAATCAACTTAAATTCAAGTTGCTTAAACTCCAAGTCAAAGATAAAAAGGGAGAATTCAAATTTAAACTCGGATTTGGGGATGACTTGCTTCCCAAGTTAAAGAGAAAGAATATTCTCTAAAAATTCAAAGTTCAAATGAAGATTCTAAGGATATACTTCTTGATAAATGAACAAGATGAAACGATCATATTTGGAGATAAGGAGAAAAATTCAATTAAATTCGGAGTTCTAAAGCAATTTAGACTCAAATTCAGTCTGGATAGCATTTAGTATTTGGAGCATACTTTTTGCTACAAAATCTCAAATCTGGTGATTCAAGATGATCTAGAAAGAAAACGTAACAGGCTAGAATTCATATGTTGACTATTATTTTCAATTTAGTTTAGTCGTATACAGCAATCAACACGCCAACTAGTGTAGATCAATTCAGATTTGAAGTTTTATAAAAAATTCTGGATAAATCAAATCAAGTTTGGAGATAAGGGGAGGATTCAAATTTAGAAATAGCTTGCTCCCCAAGTCAAGAGATAGGATATTATCGTAATATTCAAAGTTCAAATTTAAATTCTAAAGATATATCTTTGATAGGTGCACAACTTCTATGAGGAGTCTATCCACTACTTCTACTATAAATAGAGAGGCAGATGATAGGATGAAAGAGTAGTGTGAAGTATAGCACGAGTATTATGTAAAAGAGAAAGGTTTAGAATCAACCTCGGTGCTTGTTTACTCCACAAATGTATGTAAGATGTTCAATGTACCCTTTCTTATCTCCGCTATAGCATAGGGCTATACCGAGTCGGATCTCAGGGAGAGCTAGCGATAGAAGCTTTCACGATACTAGTGAGAAGAGGAAACGAGAATTCTTCTATGTTTCAAAAGAATAAAGAATCAAAAGAAAAACAAATCAAAGAATTGGTGGCTATGTTCATGGTGGAAATCGGGAGAAATCAAGATTGAGATGGATTTGAACTAACAACTAAAAGAAAGTAAAATCAAGAAAACTTTGAATGAAAGAAATCCATGACTAGCTAACCTTAACTACCTTGCTAAACTAACTAAACTCCGTGATAGTGATGCGTGCCTCATGTTGATTCATCGGCATGTATTTGTCTTGCTTGTGGTCTAATTACTTTCCCACTTGGATGATGGGGATTCATTCTTGGACTTGTCTTGTAGCCTCCATAGATGGTCATCGGCCTACAAATGGACTTTCACTAATGGAATCAAAAGAGCTACACTCAAGTGATGCAAATGAAAAAACATACAACATTCACTAATGGAAGTAGTGAAGTTATACATCAAATAGCATATTGGTGCTTCCATCTCCATGTTCCATCAAGGCACTAGTTCGAAGACTAGGCTCCAAGTGAGGCACACATGAATCATATGGAGAATTACAACAAAATCTTGCCAAGAAATGAAAAGAAACCCATCGGAGAAGAGAAGACCATACAAATTGCAAGATGAAGTAAAGCAATCACACATGAGCTAGAAGTTAGCAAGGTAGTAGTTAGCTAGTACATGGAACAAGAAATTAGCTACAACAAGCCATTACAAAAGCAAAACAAAGCATGATTTAATTGCTAGAAATTAAAGCAAGTAACAAAGCAAAATAAAAGCAAGTGAAGAAGACAAACTAGAATCAAGCTCAAGTAGAGTAGATGAGAATGGATCAATCCTTGTATAGCTCCAAGTTGTCACTCCTTGTTGATACAAGCTCTCTCTCTCATACAACTCTCTCTTGCAATGAAATCTAGGGAGAAGAAGATCATAGAGAGCTAAAAAACCTAAACAAAAGCTATCAAAATACAAAACTATGAACTAAACTCTCTCTCTTCTCTGATCAGTCTTTGTACGCAGGTCTTCATGGGGTATTTATAGGAGAACTGAGAAGCTTCCAGAGAGAGGTTGTTGCCACAAAATCCGGGACCAAATCTCCATGCAACTGCCGCGCCCATGCCGCGCCCCGCGGCTTGATCCTGGCCGTTGATGGAGATTTTTCTGTTGGAGATTGGTTACAGGTGGTTGGCCACGTGGCATACTTGGATTCTGAGTTTGTTGCGCGGATCTCTCTAGATCTGGATTTGATTTGGCTTTATCTTTAATCTTTTAATTAATCACCTTAATTAGTGGTAATTAAGTGATTATTTGAATATCTCTCCATTAATTGTGTACCTGCAAATAAGTAGAGAAGAGGAGTAAAAATCACATATTTATTTGTAATATGCATGGGAGTTATGATGTAAAATATGCAATATTGGATACTAATCACACCCCCACACTTATTCGTTTGCTCGTCCCGAGCAAAACAAAGAAAAGAAAATCTAGACTAACAATTTATTACACCACTTTCGCAGGTGACGCGATTGCACTGAGCATGTGCAACAAGCCGTTAAACCTCTAGGTTACCCTAGAGGAGGAGTGTTGTCTCCTGAGGGTTTTCAGCGGATTACACCCACAAAATCCATAAAGAAAGAAAACAAATGTTAGTGTTTTGAAAACGCATTTTGAATAAGAGACATGTTTACGAACTATTTTTGCGAAAATATAAGTGATCCTAGGTCATAAGTCCACCTATAATCATTCTTCCTTAAACTTAGTATCCATGCAAGATCTTGTCTTTAATTAAGGTAAGAATTCAAAATTGGATTGAATACTTTATCTTTCATAAAACCTAGATAGTATGCACACCGTGCTCTGTGAATATTTCTGGGATTTCAACTCCAACCATCAAGCCATTTATTTATATATATTCTTTTTTTTTTTTCTTCCCTTAGTTTTATTAGGCTTTCTAATTCACCCATGTAGCGAGCCTATAACCGATGACTCCCAGACCAGATGGTCTTAGGGCACCAGATGAGGAAACATCCCTCGGGTTTAAGGACTCGAGTGAAAAAGGCCACAAAACTAAGAGGGATTATTCTTAATCACCGTTAGGCGTGAATAATCATGCTTCTTGAGGCACAATTACCCAGCTTAATAAGTGAGATCACTGTTAGGCGTGAGTCATCATGCTTCTTGAGGCACAATTTCCCAGCTTAATAAGTGATCTTTTATTTATATAATTTTTCTTTTTTCTTTTTTTTTTATTTTTTATTTATATGGCATTTTTGGTCTTTGTCTCCATCCCAAGAAATGTGTAAGTGTGAAGTGCATATTATCTAAGGCAAAAAAATTCAAGATAAGAATATCTCACCAATTTTACTTACTTAGCCTATAATCTTAAACAAGATCTATTACTTCAACTATGTTTAAGATGTCATAATTAAGGCTTTCTTAATTCCTAAGATACATCTTCATTTTATTAAAAATAGAACAAAACTTTATCTCTTATTACAAAAAGTTTTTATTTTTATTTTTCTTTTATTTTTTATTAAAAGAAAAATCTAAAGAAAATAGAAAATCTATAAAGAAAGGTAAAATCTAAAAGAAAATAAAAACCTAAAAAGAAAATGAAAATCCTAAAAAATTGAAAATCCTATGATCCTATGTTAGTAAACCCTCCCCCACACTTATTTCATGCATTGTCCCCAATGCATCGTGATATATGTATGCATGAAACAAAATGGAAGGGAAAGGAATTATTTACAAGGAATATACAAGTGTAACTCTCACCTGGGCTTTTGGTCGCTTCCCTCTGGCCCGTTTCCCATCGTTCCAATGTGTTCTCTTTCTTGAACTCCATTGGGAAACGGTCTGAATTGTTCTTACCCTAGGTGATTCCAGTTTCAATTTGTTGTTATTTTCATTCATACTCTTTCCACCACATCGTTCACACACAAAGTCCTTATCACCACTCTCACTCAGAATCTCATCACTTCCAGTGTTTAGAAATTTTAACTCCTCTCCATATAATTCTTCAAAGCTCAAGTCAACATCCGGCAGTGGACAATTAGCTAACTTACCCCGAGTTGACTCATCTAAACACATGATCTCATCAGCAAACAAGTCTTCAAAAGATATATCAATTGGAGGTTCTAATACACTCTTAGTTGGCTTATTGAAAGTGAAAGTATCCAAATCAACTTTTCCCGTTTGAAAGGGTACTCGGATAAGAGAATCACAAGGTTGTGACTCATCTTTTGGATCTTCACCTTCCTCCTCACAATTGTTACTAATGAAATTAACCTCAAATGTTTGACCTTTGGTTTTGTGAGGCTGTGTGTGGAAGACATTGTGTTCATGTGTCATGTTACCAAAAGTCAACCTCATTGATCCATTCCGGCAATTAATGATTGCATTTGCAGTAGCCAGGAATGGTCGACCCAGAATGACAGGAATTTGTGCCCTTTGATTGGAATTTGATACTGGTTTTGTTTCAAGGACAACAAAGTCAACAGGATAAAAGAATTCTCCAACTTTGACAAGGACATCTTGAATTACCCCCTTGGGTTTAGTAACAGAGCGGTCAGCCAATTGAATGGTCATTTGGGTTGGGTGGAGATCACCTAACCCTAATTGTTGGTACACAGAGAAAGGTAGGAGATTGATACTGGCCCCCAAATCAAGAAGTGCCCTATTGATGGTAGTCTGTCCTATGATGCATGAAATGGTGGGGCTCCCTGGGTCTTTATACTTAACAGGAATTGGACCAGTGAGCAGCTCATTGATGGATGATGCAAGGAAGACTTTTTTAGGGACTTGGGTCTTTCTCTTCTTGGTGCACATTTCCTTCAAAAATTTGGCATATGAAGGCACTTGTTGAATGGCATCAAGAAGAGGGACATTGATTTGGACCTTATTGAATGTTTCTTTTATTTTCTCCATGTGAGCATTTGACTTGTTATTTCTCAGCCTATTTGGATATGGAACTATAGGCTTGTATGTATGCTCATCTACCTTTTCTTCACCCTTGGCCTTGGAAGTGGATGGCTCTGAACTAGAGGATGGTTTGTCAAAAGTTGGTGGTTTTGGGACATGAGATGTTGGCTTTGGTACTGGATGAGATTGTGGACTAGAAACCTTATTGTCAACTTGTTTACCAGATCTCAGGGTGTGAATGGCATGACAATGACTGGGTCCTGAATTTTCAACTTTGGGATTTAGCAATGGCTGGCTTAAGAACAGTCCTTTTGATTCTCAGCCAATTGCTTGATCTGGACCTTCATTTCATTCAACTCCTGTTGCTGGTTCTTTGTTAAGGTTTCTATCATTTGTTTCAACTCAGATATTTCAGAATTATTTTGGGGTGGATGTTGAGGATATGGAGATTGGAACTGTGATTGGTAATATGGTGGTGGGTCCTGATATGACTGATATGACTGTGGTGGACTTTGAGATGGATGAATATACAGTGAATTCTGATCGAAACTGGATGGATGAAACTGAGCATTGTACAGATGTGGAAATGGTGGCATATGATGCTCAGTACCAGACTGACTCCATGGAAAATTTGGATGGTTCTGCCATCCTGAATTGTAAGTATTGGAGTATGGGGGTCTGGTAAATGCTGCATTCATGTTCTCCTGAAATGGGGGCTGATACAATGGACACTCCTCAACAACATGGCTAAGGTCTTGACAGTTGGTGCAACCTGGTCTAATCAAAGGCAATGGGTTGACCTGGTTGACCACAGAATTTCCTATTGACTCAAGCAACTCTATCCTCTTCATTAATTGTGTGATCTTGGTTTCTGAAGCTAGAGAGGATTCTTTGGATTGTGTACCAGTTCTGGAAGTGGTGGGAGTCGGTTTATCAGGGCATGACTCCCACTGAATGGTTTTCTCAGCTAGGGTTTCAAAGAGATCCCACCCCTGATGTTCATCTTTCTTCAGAAATTCCCCTTGGCACATGGATTCTAAAAGTGTTTTCGTTTGGTAATCTAATCCATCATAGATAATCTGGCATAGCCGCCATTTCTCTATGCCGTGATGGGGACATAGGGCAAGGAGGTCTTTGAAATGCTCAAGATATTTCCAGAAAGGTTCATTTTGTTCTTGCTTGAATTGCATTATGTTTTTTCTCATGAGGGCTGTTTTGTGGATAGAATAGAATTTCCTAAGAAAGACCTTAACAAAATCATCCCATGAAGATATGGAACTGACAGGAAGACTATAAAGCCATTTCTTAGCTAAATCTTAAGTGCAAACGGTATGAACCGTAACCTAACAGCATCCTCAGAAAGTTGGGATATTCTCATCATTTGGCATACCTCTTCAAACTCACGAATAAAGAGGTACGCGTCCTCAGACTCAAGACCATGGAATCGGGGAAGTGTACTAATGAATTGTGGTTTCAGCTCAAAATTATTTCCATTAGGCTCGGGGAGAAGAATGCATGAAGGAATGGAGGTGCGAATCGGATAAATCGATCCTAAAGTGAGACGTTGTTGGTCATGATGTGAAGTGGATGTAAGTGCAAGTGTAGAATTAGGATCACAAAACCACTATCGTATATACAATCACAAACAACGTACACCGATCACACCAGCGAAAAAGAAAAATAACAAACAACAAAAGAAAAAATCAATCCAAGCTTGTCTAGGGTTTCTAGTCCTAGGTGACTCCTAAATAGACTGTCCACAGGAGGTTTAGTGTAGACCTTGACTATAAGCAAATCAGCCAGGGAAGGGTAAAGTCGTTGGGAGGTTTTCCGTCCGAAGACGTTCCTTAATTAAGTAACCAACAACCTTCGGGCTTTCGGCCCTTAACCCCTTTCCTAGACACCGATTTTACAGAAGTCAATTTCCAACACATTTCCCCTTAGGATAATCTCCTAAGTGAGTCCGGATGTCCCTAGGGCCAACGTCTATCAAATTTTATTTACAAGCTTAGGATTGTGAGTACGTGGGGAAAATGATTTCCGGGCTAAGGAAAGGGTAATGACCTCCCCCACCTTATGTTATTTACAGGAATTGCCCTTAGAATTAATTGTGCAAGTGTACGATATAGAAACAAACAAGGTTCACTCCAAGTAAGAAAAATCAAACAAAGAGTGAGTCTTAGTCTATATGCAATGAATCACGTACCTTGTCCCACGCACTCTTCAACAGTAAATTTAAAGTAATTGAAAGACACGTGCCTATAATGCAAGATGTCTAACAATTTTTTAGCAATTATCAACCAATTTCTTACTGTTGAATTAATTAACAGGAATACAGTGAAGTATACAGGAAATGAAGTATATAGGCAGCAGTATCTTGCAGAGCAGAAGCCCCTGCAAAAATTTTGTAAGTAGTGAACTCTAAAGTGCCGCGTTTCCACGGCAATTCTTGTGGATCCGCGGCACAATAGAGGGATCCTGGGCTCTGCTTTCTTGAGCAGAGGCCCAGGTCCACTTATATGATTCTGCTGTGCAAATATTTCTGAATCTTCAACTGTACCTGCAACAGAGAAGATATATCGTTTAGTTTCTCACTTTTAAAAATACCGTCGCTCTCCCGGCAACGGCGCCAAAAATTGATAGAATGAAAGAGTAGTGTGAAGTATAGCACGAGTATTATGTAAAAGAGAAAGGTTTAGAATCAACCTCGGTGCTTGTTTACTCCACAAATGTATGTAAGATGTTCAATGTACCCTTTCTTATCTCCGCTATAGCATAGGGCTATACCGAGTCGGATCTCAGGGAGAGCTAGCGATAGAAGCTTTCACGATACTAGTGAGAAGAGGAAACGAGAATTCTTCTATGTTTCAAAAGAATAAAGAATCAAAAGAAAAACAAATCAAAGAATTGGTGGCTATGTTCATGGTGGAAATCGGGAGAAATCAAGATTGAGATGGATTTGAACTAACAACTAAAAAGAAAGTAAAATCAAGAAAACTTTGAATGAAAGAAATCCATGACTAGCTAACCTTAACTACCTTGCTAAACTAACTAAACTCCGTGATAGTGATGCGTGCCTCATGTTGATTCATCGGCATGTATTTGTCTTGCTTGTGGTCTAATTACTTTCCCACTTGGATGATGGGGATTCATTCTTGGACTTGTCTTGTAGCCTCCATAGATGGTCATCGGCCTACAAATGGACTTTCACTAATGGAATCAAAAGAGCTACACTCAAGTGATGCAAATGAAAAAACATACAACATTCACTAATGGAAGTAGTGAAGTTATACATCAAATAGCATATTGGTGCTTCCATCTCCATGTTCCATCAAGGCACTAGTTCGAAGACTAGGCTCCAAGTGAGGCACACATGAATCATATGGAGAATTACAACAAAATCTTGCCAAGAAATGAAAAGAAACCCATCGGAGAAGAGAAGACCATACAAATTGCAAGATGAAGTAAAGCAATCACACATGAGCTAGAAGTTAGCAAGGTAGTAGTTAGCTAGTACATGGAACAAGAAATTAGCTACAACAAGCCATTACAAAAGCAAAACAAAGCATGATTTAATTGCTAGAAATTAAAGCAAGTAACAAAGCAAAATAAAAGCAAGTGAAGAAGACAAACTAGAATCAAGCTCAAGTAGAGTAGATGAGAATGGATCAATCCTTGTATAGCTCCAAGTTGTCACTCCTTGTTGATACAAGCTCTCTCTCTCATACAACTCTCTCTTGCAATGAAATCTAGGGAGAAGAAGATCATAGAGAGCTAAAAAACCTAAACAAAAGCTATCAAAATACAAAACTATGAACTAAACTCTCTCTCTTCTCTGATCAGTCTTTGTACGCAGGTCTTCATGGGGTATTTATAGGAGAACTGAGAAGCTTCCAGAGAGAGGTTTGTTGCCACAAAATCCGGGACCAAATCTCCATGCAACTGCCGCGCCCATGCCGCGCCCCGCGGCTTGATCCTGGCCGTTGATGGAGATTTTTCTGTTGGAGATTGGTTACAAGGTGGTTGGCCACGTGGCATACTTGGATTCTGAGTTTGTTGCGCGGATCTCTCTAGATCTGGATTTGATTTGGCTTTATCTTTAATCTTTTAATTAATCACCTTAATTAGTGGTAATTAAGTGATTATTTGAATATCTCTCCATTAATTGTGTACCTGCAAATAAGTAGAGAAGAGGAGTAAAAATCACATATTTATTTGTAATATGCATGGGAGTTATGATGTAAAATATGCAATATTGGATACTAATCACACCCCCACACTTATTCGTTTGCTCGTCCCGAGCAAAACAAAGAAAAAGAAAATCTAGACTAACAATTTATTACACCACTTTCGCAGGTGACGCGATTGCACTGAGCATGTGCAACAAGCCGTTAAACCTCTAGGTTACCCTAGAGGAGGAGTGTTGTCTCCTGAGGGTTTTCAGCGGATTACACCCACAAAATCCATAAAGAAAGAAAACAAATGTTAGTGTTTTGAAAACGCATTTTGAATAAGAGACATGTTTACGAACTATTTTTGCGAAAATATAAGTGATCCTAGGTCATAAGTCCACCTATAATCATTCTTCCTTAAACTTAGTATCCATGCAAGATCTTGTCTTTAATTAAGGTAAGAATTCAAAATTGGATTGAATACTTTATCTTTCATAAAACCTAGATAGTATGCACACCGTGCTCTGTGAATATTTCTGGGATTTCAACTCCAACCATCAAGCCATTTATTTATATATATTCTTTTTTTTTTTTCTTCCCTTAGTTTTATTAGGCTTTCTAATTCACCCATGTAGCGAGCCTATAACCGATGACTCCCAGACCAGATGGTCTTAGGGCACCAGATGAGGAAACATCCCTCGGGTTTAAGGACTCGAGTGAAAAAGGCCACAAAACTAAGAGGGATTATTCTTAATCACCGTTAGGCGTGAATAATCATGCTTCTTGAGGCACAATTACCCAGCTTAATAAGTGAGATCACTGTTAGGCGTGAGTCATCATGCTTCTTGAGGCACAATTTCCCAGCTTAATAAGTGATCTTTTATTTATATATTTTTTCTTTTTTCTTTTTTTTATTTTTTATTTATATGGCATTTTTGGTCTTTGTCTCCATCCCAAGAAATGTGTAAGTGTGAAGTGCATATTATCTAAGGCAAAAAAATTCAAGATAAGAATATCTCACCAATTTTACTTACTTAGCCTATAATCTTAAACAAGATCTATTACTTCAACTATGTTTAAGATGTCATAATTAAGGCTTTCTTAATTCCTAAGATACATCTTCATTTTATTAAAAATAGAACAAAACTTTATCTCTTATTACAAAAAGTTTTTATTTTTATTTTTCTTTTATTTTTTTTATTAAAAGAAAAATCTAAAAGAAAATAGAAAATCTATAAAGAAAGGTAAAATCTAAAAGAAAATAAAAACCTAAAAAGAAAATGAAAATCCTAAAAAATTGAAAATCCTATGATCCTATGTTAGTAAACCCTCCCCCACACTTATTTCATGCATTGTCCCCAATGCATCGTGATATATGTATGCATGAAACAAAATGGAAGGGAAAGGAATTATTTACAAGGAATATACAAGTGTAACTCTCACCTGGGCTTTTGGTCGCTTCCCTCTGGCCCGTTTCCCATCGTTCCAATGTGTTCTCTTTCTTGAACTCCATTGGGAAACGGTCTGAATTGTTCTTACCCTAGGTGATTCCAGTTTCAATTTGTTGTTATTTTCATTCATACTCTTTCCACCACATCGTTCACACACAAAGTCCTTATCACCACTCTCACTCAGAATCTCATCACTTCCAGTGTTTAGAAATTTTAACTCCTCTCCATATAATTCTTCAAAGCTCAAGTCAACATCCGGCAGTGGACAATTAGCTAACTTACCCCGAGTTGACTCATCTAAACACATGATCTCATCAGCAAACAAGTCTTCAAAAGATATATCAATTGGAGGTTCTAATACACTCTTAGTTGGCTTATTGAAAGTGAAAGTATCCAAATCAACTTTTCCCGTTTGAAAGGGTACTCGGATAAGAGAATCACAAGGTTGTGACTCATCTTTTGGATCTTCACCTTCCTCCTCACAATTGTTACTAATGAAATTAACCTCAAATGTTTGACCTTTGGTTTTGTGAGGCTGTGTGTGGAAGACATTGTGTTCATGTGTCATGTTACCAAAAGTCAACCTCATTGATCCATTCCGGCAATTAATGATTGCATTTGCAGTAGCCAGGAATGGTCGACCCAGAATGACAGGAATTTGTGCCCTTTGATTGGAATTTGATACTGGTTTTGTTTCAAGGACAACAAAGTCAACAGGATAAAAGAATTCTCCAACTTTGACAAGGACATCTTGAATTACCCCCTTGGGTTTAGTAACAGAGCGGTCAGCCAATTGAATGGTCATTTGGGTTGGGTGGAGATCACCTAACCCTAATTGTTGGTACACAGAGAAAGGTAGGAGATTGATACTGGCCCCCAAATCAAGAAGTGCCCTATTGATGGTAGTCTGTCCTATGATGCATGAAATGGTGGGGCTCCCTGGGTCTTTATACTTAACAGGAATTGGACCAGTGAGCAGCTCATTGATGGATGATGCAAGGAAGACTTTTTTAGGGACTTGGGTCTTTCTCTTCTTGGTGCACATTTCCTTCAAAAATTTGGCATATGAAGGCACTTGTTGAATGGCATCAAGAAGAGGGACATTGATTTGGACCTTATTGAATGTTTCTTTTATTTTCTCCATGTGAGCATTTGACTTGTTATTTCTCAGCCTATTTGGATATGGAACTATAGGCTTGTATGTATGCTCATCTACCTTTTCTTCACCCTTGGCCTTGGAAGTGGATGGCTCTGAACTAGAGGATGGTTTGTCAAAAGTTGGTGGTTTTGGGACATGAGATGTTGGCTTTGGTACTGGATGAGATTGTGGACTAGAAACCTTATTGTCAACTTGTTTACCAGATCTCAGGGTGTGAATGGCATGACAATGACTGGGTCCTGAATTTTCAACTTTGGGATTTAGCAATGGCTGGCTTAAGAACAGTCCTTTTTGATTCTCAGCCAATTGCTTGATCTGGACCTTCATTTCATTCAACTCCTGTTGCTGGTTCTTTGTTAAGGTTTCTATCATTTGTTTCAACTCAGATATTTCAGAATTATTTTGGGGTGGATGTTGAGGATATGGAGATTGGAACTGTGATTGGTAATATGGTGGTGGGTCCTGATATGACTGATATGACTGTGGTGGACTTTGAGATGGATGAATATACAGTGAATTCTGATCGAAACTGGATGGATGAAACTGAGCATTGTACAGATGTGGAAATGGTGGCATATGATGCTCAGTACCAGACTGACTCCATGGAAAATTTGGATGGTTCTGCCATCCTGAATTGTAAGTATTGGAGTATGGGGGTCTGGTAAATGCTGCATTCATGTTCTCCTGAAATGGGGGCTGATACAATGGACACTCCTCAACAACATGGCTAAGGTCTTGACAGTTGGTGCAACCTGGTCTAATCAAAGGCAATGGGTTGACCTGGTTGACCACAGAATTTCCTATTGACTCAAGCAACTCTATCCTCTTCATTAATTGTGTGATCTTGGTTTCTGAAGCTAGAGAGGATTCTTTGGATTGTGTACCAGTTCTGGAAGTGGTGGGAGTCGGTTTATCAGGGCATGACTCCCACTGAATGGTTTTCTCAGCTAGGGTTTCAAAGAGATCCCACCCCTGATGTTCATCTTTCTTCAGAAATTCCCCTTGGCACATGGATTCTAAAAGTGTTTTCGTTTGGTAATCTAATCCATCATAGATAATCTGGCATAGCCGCCATTTCTCTATGCCGTGATGGGGACATAGGGCAAGGAGGTCTTTGAAATGCTCAAGATATTTCCAGAAAGGTTCATTTTGTTCTTGCTTGAATTGCATTATGTTTTTTCTCATGAGGGCTGTTTTGTGGATAGAATAGAATTTCCTAAGAAAGACCTTAACAAAATCATCCCATGAAGATATGGAACTGACAGGAAGACTATAAAGCCATTTCTTAGCTAAATCTTTAAGTGCAAACGGTATGAACCGTAACCTAACAGCATCCTCAGAAAGTTGGGATATTCTCATCATTTGGCATACCTCTTCAAACTCACGAATAAAGAGGTACGCGTCCTCAGACTCAAGACCATGGAATCGGGGAAGTGTACTAATGAATTGTGGTTTCAGCTCAAAATTATTTCCATTAGGCTCGGGGAGAAGAATGCATGAAGGAATGGAGGTGCGAATCGGATAAATCGATCCTGAAGTGAGACGTTGTTGGTCATGATGTGAAGTGGATGTAAGTGCAAGTGTAGAATTAGGATCACAAAACCACTATCGTATATACAATCACAAACAACGTACACCGATCACACCAGCGAAAAAAGAAAAATAACAAACAACAAAAGAAAAAATCAATCCAAGCTTGTCTAGGGTTTCTAGTCCTAGGTGACTCCTAAATAGACTGTCCACAGGAGGTTTAGTGTAGACCTTGACTATAAGCAAATCAGCCAGGGAAGGGTAAAGTCGTTGGGAGGTTTCCGTCCGAAGACGTTCCTTAATTAAGTAACCAACAACCTTCGGGCTTTCGGCCCTTAACCCCTTTCCTAGACACCGATTTTACAGAAGTCAATTTCCAACACTTTTCCCCCTTAGGATAATCTCCTAAGTGAGTCCGGATGTCCCTAGGGCCAACGTCTATCAAATTTTATTTACAAGCTTAGGATTGTGAGTACGTGGGGAAAATGATTTCCGGGCTAAGGAAAGGGTAATGACCTCCCCCACCTTATGTTATTTACAGGAATTGCCCTTAGAATTAATTGTGCAAGTGTACGATATAGAAACAAACAAGGTTCACTCCAAGTAAGAAAAATCAAACAAAGAGTGAGTCTTAGTCTATATGCAATGAATCACGTACCTTGTCCCACGCACTCTTCAACAGTAAATTTAAAGTAATTGAAAGACACGTGCCTATAATGCAAGATGTCTAACAATTTTTTAGCAATTATCAACCAATTTCTTACTGTTGAATTAATTAACAGGAATACAGTGAAGTATACAGGAAATGAAGTATATAGGCAGCAGTATCTTGCAGAGCAGAAGCCCCTGCAAAAATTTTGTAAGTAGTGAACTCTAAAGTGCCGCGTTTCCACGGCAATTCTTGTGGATCCGCGGCACAATAGAGGGATCCTGGGCTCTGCTTTCTTGAGCAGAGGCCCAGGTCCACTTATATGATTCTGCTGTGCAAATATTTCTGAATCTTCAACCTGTACCTGCAACAGAGAAGATATATCGTTTAGTTTCTCACTTTTAAAAATACCGTCGCTCTCCCGGCAACGGCGCCAAAAATTGATAGAATGAAAGAGTAGTGTGAAGTATAGCACGAGTATTATGTAAAAGAGAAAGGTTTAGAATCAACCTCGGTGCTTGTTTACTCCACAAATGTATGTAAGATGTTCAATGTACCCTTTCTTATCTCCGCTATAGCATAGGGCTATACCGAGTCGGATCTCAGGGAGAGCTAGCGATAGAAGCTTTCACGATACTAGTGAGAAGAGGAAACGAGAATTCTTCTATGTTTCAAAAGAATAAAGAATCAAAAGAAAAACAAATCAAAGAATTGGTGGCTATGTTCATGGTGGAAATCGGGAGAAATCAAGATTGAGATGGATTTGAACTAACAACTAAAAAGAAAGTAAAATCAAGAAAACTTTGAATGAAAGAAATCCATGACTAGCTAACCTTAACTACCTTGCTAAACTAACTAAACTCCGTGATAGTGATGCGTGCCTCATGTTGATTCATCGGCATGTATTTGTCTTGCTTGTGGTCTAATTACTTTCCCACTTGGATGATGGGGATTCATTCTTGGACTTGTCTTGTAGCCTCCATAGATGGTCATCGGCCTACAAATGGACTTTCACTAATGGAATCAAAAGAGCTACACTCAAGTGATGCAAATGAAAAAACATACAACATTCACTAATGGAAGTAGTGAAGTTATACATCAAATAGCATATTGGTGCTTCCATCTCCATGTTCCATCAAGGCACTAGTTCGAAGACTAGGCTCCAAGTGAGGCACACATGAATCATATGGAGAATTACAACAAAATCTTGCCAAGAAATGAAAAGAAACCCATCGGAGAAGAGAAGACCATACAAATTGCAAGATGAAGTAAAGCAATCACACATGAGCTAGAAGTTAGCAAGGTAGTAGTTAGCTAGTACATGGAACAAGAAATTAGCTACAACAAGCCATTACAAAAGCAAAACAAAGCATGATTTAATTGCTAGAAATTAAAGCAAGTAACAAAGCAAAATAAAAGCAAGTGAAGAAGACAAACTAGAATCAAGCTCAAGTAGAGTAGATGAGAATGGATCAATCCTTGTATAGCTCCAAGTTGTCACTCCTTGTTGATACAAGCTCTCTCTCTCATACAACTCTCTCTTGCAATGAAATCTAGGGAGAAGAAGATCATAGAGAGCTAAAAAACCTAAACAAAAGCTATCAAAATACAAAACTATGAACTAAACTCTCTCTCTTCTCTGATCAGTCTTTGTACGCAGGTCTTCATGGGGTATTTATAGGAGAACTGAGAAGCTCCAGAGAGAGGTTTGTTGCCACAAAATCCGGGACCAAATCTCCATGCAACTGCCGCGCCCATGCCGCGCCCCGCGGCTTGATCCTGGCCGTTGATGGAGATTTTTCTGTTGGAGATTGGTTACAAGGTGGTTGGCCACGTGGCATACTTGGATTCTGAGTTTGTTGCGCGGATCTCTCTAGATCTGGATTTGATTTGGCTTTATCTTTAATCTTTTAATTAATCACCTTAATTAGTGGTAATTAAGTGATTATTTGAATATCTCTCCATTAATTGTGTACCTGCAAATAAGTAGAGAAGAGGAGTAAAAATCACATATTTATTTGTAATATGCATGGGAGTTATGATGTAAAATATGCAATATTGGATACTAATCAGCAGAGCATAGCGAAAAGGGCATCTTTAAGGAGAGATCAAAGCTTATAGTTTTCTTTAGTTTTCTCTCCCAAATTTCAAGTGTAATTTCTAGGATTTAATTTGAGAGTTATTTGTGGAGAAAGAGTTCTTGTAATTGATGGTGTCAGCTTCAATAAAGGTTCTTCTATTCTTTTCTTAAGTTTTTTATATTTTACTTACTTCAATTGCTCTATTTATTTTTATTTATTTTCTTTATGCCTTCTTTTTAATCATGCCTTCTTATTAGCTTGGATTAGGAAGAGTTACATGATTAAAAAAGATGAAGAGTTATTATAGAGTGACACTATTGTAATCCTTTCTCAAGAAACTTATATTAAAGGTGACAATCAATGGAGGTTTCTCACTTTTCTTCATCGTACTCAATCTGGCTAAGTACCACATTCAATTTATTCTTTTCTACTACTTCGCTTTATTTTATGCTAAGATAAATTTGCATTATGGTTAAACAATAGAGGTAAGTACTTTTCTTTTATTTCTTTTTATTTCTGATTTTTTCACCAACACTCTTCTTTATGTTTTCTTTTCTTTAAATAAAACAACAACAACACCACCATCTCTTCTTCTACCATCTTTTTTTAACTTAACTATTTTTGTTTTCTTTTATAAAACTGAGAAAAAGTATTAACTAGTTTTGGTAAATTAAAAGAAAGAAACTTACATTAGTATGCACTTCATACTTGCACATTTTTTGGGATGAAAACAAAGACTTAAAATGCCATAAAGCAAAAATAAATAAGAAAAGAAAAAATATTTATGGTATATATAAAGAAAAATATCACTTATTAAGCTGGATAACTATGCCTCAAGAAGCATGATTATTCACGCCTAATGGTGGTAAAAAGAAACTAATAATCCCTCTTAGTTTTGTGGGCTTGTTTACTCGAGTCCTTAAATTCGAGGGATATTTTCTCATCGCTGCCCTAAAACTGTCTGGTCTTGAAGTCATCGGTTAAAGGCTTACTACTCGAATAAACTAGAAAGCCTAAGAAAACTAAGGGGAGAAAAAAACAAGAAGAAATATATATATATATATATATATATATATATATATATATATATATATATATATATATATATATAAATATATATATAAATATATATATATATATATATATATATATATATATATATATATATATAAATGGCTTGATGGTTAATATTGAAATCCCAAAAAAATCTACACTATCACATAGTGCATATTATCTAGGTTTTATGAAGGGTAAATTATTCTATCCAATTTTGAATTCTTACTTTAATTAAGGACAAGATCTTGCATATAGACAAGTTTAAGGAAAATAACTTGTGGTGGACTTATGATCTTAGATCGCTTAAATAGTTGCAAAAATATTTTGAAAATTTGTCTCTCTTTCAAAATGCTTTTTCAAAATACTAACTTTTACTTTCTTTCTTTATGGATTTTGTGGGTGTAATCCACTAAAAACCCTCAAGAGACAAAACTCCTCTTTCTAGGGGTAACCTAGAGGATTAACGGCTTGTTGCACACGCTCAGTGTAATCGCATCACCTGTGAAAATGGTGTAATAACATTCTTAGTTTAATTTTTCTTTTTCTTGTTTTGTTCAGGACGAGCAAAAAAGATAAGTGTGGGGGTGTGATTAGTCAACAATTCTGCATCATTATATTATATTTTCCTACCGATTTATAAATAAAATAACGCTTCTCACCTGTGTTTTAGTCTATTTTACAGATAGTCAAGAGTCTAGGGACAAAGGAGTAATAAGAGCCTAATTAAACTCAATTTCAGGTCATTGAATCTTATTCCTTGGAGGCCAAGCTAGAGAGCTTTTAGAAGACATATTGGATCCAGAAAATTGGGGGTGAACCTGGAAAAATCTGGATCCAATTTACCCAAAACCAGAGATAATTAGAAGGTTCTAGCAGCTGGACGAACCCACAGGCCAAAACTAGAGATCTAAGTCCATGGTATTCCATGGAAATGCGGCTTTTGTCGTGTTTTCGCAGCACTATTATGGGCCCATGCGTTGATCTTTGACGCGTGGCTTCATTTCGTGATCCAGAGCTTGCCTTTACCTATAAATACTGCATTGTTGGACCTGAGACGGGGTTGAACAGGGAGAATTAGGGTTTCTCTCCTAAGGATTATTTTTAGGTTTTCTTCTTCTTTTCTTTTGTATTTTTCTTTATTTTTAGATCTTGTAGTAGGACTGAGTTGATTCTGAAAAGAGAGAGATATTGATGTAATAGAGAGTGATAATCTATTTAAAGGTGTCTCCTTCTTCTCTATTGTAATCTTCTCAATCTTCTACATGATACTTAGCTAATTTTTCTTCTCATGGCAATCTAACCACTAATCACTAACTAGCTAACCACTTACTTGATAATCCACATGAATATAATAACCTCTACTAGGCCTTGCTCTTGCAAGAGCTATTGATGGTTCATGATGATGGATTCTAACATTCTAACATTCTAACATCTAATCACTAATAAGTAACTTGCATTGTCTTCTTTATTTCATGCTCATCTCTACTTAGTTTTGATGATCTAATAGTACCTTGCAACTTATTGTGTGGAATGGATGTGTTTGAATGTGAAGAACCATCTTATATGTCATGGTTTGTATCGTCTCTTGAAGCCAAGGATTAGTGATGGCCAAGGATCCATGTGAGGCAACTATCACTAAGAGGTTAGCATAATTAGTGGAGCACTTAGCAGTTAGTAGCCATGAGTTTTCTTCTTTTTATCTTGTTTTAAAAATGTTTTCAAAACTCTTTTATCATTTTTCTATCGATGTTTTCACTGCCTTTTTAGTTCACCATTGTTTTCATCTTCTTCATAGCAAGTTTCATCTTCTTTTCCATTTTATTTTTAAACCTACTTTCTAAATCACTTCACTTTTTACTTAACCTTTATTTTCTTGTTTTGCTTTACCGACTCTACAACCACTCCTCTTTTGTTTTCACTTTGCCGATTTCATCGCCTTCTCCACCTATCACTGGATTTTTTTTCTTTTTCTTTTGCTCTATCTTTAACAAAGAAGAACTTGTTACGTGAATAAGAACTGTTAATGCTTCTATCACCTTCCATCCCTATGGATTCGACCCATTGAGCCAGTGCTGTAATGGAAGTATCAAGGGAATATTAGCAGTTACTTTTACATTGATTTCAAAAATACAAGTTTTCAAGTGCTGGTTTCACCCCGATCATAGATTTGCCTTAGGAGGCAGAAGAAGGAACAAAATGCTCTCCTAGAGCATATAGAGGAGGGATTGAGACGCTCACGATCGGCCGGTCTGAGTACTTTGGCTAGTTCGAGTCGTCATCAGAGGTGATACAGTACCTTTACCATTTCATGTATTTTTGCATTCATGTCATACATTGGGGACAATGCATGAGATAGGTATGGGGGATGGTACTAACATATGATTTTCTCATTATTGTTAGATTTTCTATTATTTTTGAAATTTTCTCTTTTTAGGTTTATTTTCTAGGTTTTCTTCTTTTTTCACTTCTTTATAAGACAAAATTTTTGATTTTTTCTTTTCTATTTTACAAAAACTTCTTAAAATAAGAGTAAAAGTTTTGATATATTTTTAAGAAAATTAAGTTAAATATTGTGAATTACGAAAACCAAAGATAATAATTTCTTAAACATATAAAAAATAATGGATCTTATTTAAAATTATAGAATAAGAAAGAAGAATTGAAAAGATAATATCTTACATGTTTACCTTAAAAAATATGCACTCTACACTTACACATTTTTGGGATGAAAATAAAGACTTAAAATGTCTTAAAAAATAAATAAAATAAAAAATATATATAGATATTATAAATACTTGGCCACTAATTAAGCTGGTTAATTGTTCCGTAGGAAGTATGGTTAGTCACGCCTAAATATGGCTAAAATAAATAAATTCCTTAAATTTTGTGGTCCTGTTTACCCAAGTTCTTAACCCCACATCTGGTGCCCTAAAGCTATCTGGTTTGGGAGTCATCGGCTAAAGACTCACTGCATAGGTAAGCTAGAAAGCCTAAGAAAACTAAGGAAAGAAAAGAAAAATAAAAAGTAAATATATATGTATGTATATAAATAAATAGCTTAATGGTTGGAGTTGAAATCTCAAAAATCCACACTATCACAAGTGCATATTTTCTAGATTTCTATGAAAGATCAATTATTCAATTCAATTTTGAATTATCACCTTAATTGGTAACAAGGTCCTGCATCTAGACTAAGTTTAAGAACGAATAATTTTTGGTGGACTTATGACCTTAGATTTCTTAATTTTTGCAACAATATTTTGAAAACTTTTCTCTCTTTCAAAATGTATTTTTAAAATACTAACATTTGTTTTCTTTCATTATGGATTTTGTAGTTGTATTTTACTGAAAACTCTCAGGGGACAAAACTCCTCCTCTGAGGCAAACCTAGAGATTTAATTGTTTGCTACACATGTTCAGTGCAGTCGCGTAACCTGCGAAAGTGGTGTAATAATACTATTAGCTAGTTTTTCTTTTTTCTTGTTTTGCTCATAGACGAGCAAAAGATAAGTATGGGGGTGTGATTAGTATTCATTTTTGCATAATTTACATCACATTATCCTATTTATTATTATTAAAATTCTGGTTACTAATATTTTTTCTCTTTATTTTTAGGTCCATTGTTTAGTGGAGAAGAAAGCCCAAAATCCTAATTAATTGGGAAATTTTTTGAAGCCTAAGTGAAGCTTAATCATGGAAGCCCAATTCTTCTAACAATCCAGAGGATATTAAGAGAATAAAATCTTCCACAAGGACACCTGGGTAGAGACAAGCTGGCACTCTCTGGCGCTGGCCTAATGACCGCATCTTTATTGTGCTTCCGTGGTAAAAGCCGCGGAAACGCTGCAAGATCATAGTCGTTGGCTCAACGTCTTCATCTATGGCTGCGATTGATTGGACCTAGGGTTTTGAGGCTATAAATACCCCTGGTTATCAAAGGAGGGTAGTTTGGAATTTTAGAGCATTCTCTCTCTAGGTTTTCTTTAGATCTTTATGTAATTTCTTTTCTTTTATAATTAATTTAGAAAAAAGAGAGAGTGAGTGTTCTGTAATTTGTCACTAACAAATCAATACAAGCTTGCTTCTTTTTCTTCCTCTAACTTTCTAGTTCTTTTTATATACTTTTAGTGTAAAAATATCTACTTTTTTGCTTTTTCATTGCATATCTAGCTAACTTCTCTCTTGCATGACTAAGTACTAACCCACTAATCTCTAACTACTTGATTGATAACCTACATGAATCAATGAAAATCACAATAAGTCTTGTGAAATAAGAGCTATGGATGGCTTACGATGAAGGGTTCTAACTCTAACATACTAATATGTAAGCTAATTCTCATATTTCATACTTATCTATGAGTTATTGATGATCTATTGATGTACTAAGCTCGCTTGATTTTGTAAGTTAGTGATTACCCACTCATTCTTGCCGACATCAATCATGAACTTTTTCTCACCCCATTCTCGCCTTAAATCGGATCTTAATGGGGTGATGTACAAGTTTTTGCCATGTGAAGCAAGGTAATGGGGGAAGAATTTTTATTCAAACACAACATGACAAGTTCTCATAACACAAGAATTGTGAAGTCTAAGGATCCATTGTGAGGTTATATCATCAAAGAGTTAGCGGTTAGTGGGATCACTTAGTAGGAGGTTAGTCAGTACTTTTGCCATTTCAAAAGAAAACATCACTTTCTACTTTTCTCAAACTCTACTCTCCAATTTCTTTCTTAAAACCATCTTCTAAAACTTGTTTCGTTTTCATCTTTTTTCCATTTCAAAATACTTTTCTATTTTGCATTTTCAAATCCGTTTTCATTTTCTTGCAACTTGTTTTCTAGCTCCTACAACTTTCTTACTTTGCTTTTCTTTCTCATTTTACATCGTCTACGCGCCGACCATGTTTACTTTGTTTTCACATACTATCAACCATCACTCTCAAACATTTCTTTTTTTTTTTAGTTTTTTGTTAGAATTCTTTGAAATAAAAGAAGGATTTATTAAACAAATACAAACCGAACATATGCTTCTATCGCTTCCCCTCATTGTGGATATGACTGGTTTAGCTACTGATCGGGGTGAAACCAGCACTCGAAAATGTATATTTTGAAATCAGTATAATTATGTATGTGTGCTAATGTTCCCTCGATACTTCCGTTATAGCATTGGCTCAACGGATCGAATTCACAGGGACAGGAGGCGATAGAAGTATTAACAGTCCATTTACGTGTTATGTTAACAGTTTCTTCTTTGTTAAAGAATTAAAAAAGTAAAAGAAAAGAAAATCCAGAGGTGATAGGTGAAGAAGGCGATGAAACGACGATGTGGAAACAAAAGAGAAGTGATTTGGCAAACAAAATAGAAAAGAAGATGAAAGAATGGTGAACTAAGAAGTTGGTGAAACCGTCGATAAGAAAATTATAAAAAGGCTTTGAAATTAACTTTTAAAGGCTTTGAAATTAATTTTTAAAATAAAGTAAAAAGAAAGAAGAATACTATGAAAGAAATCTCATGGTTTCTAACTACTAATTACTCCACTAACATGCTAACCTCTTAGTGATAATTGCCTCACATAGATCCTCGGCCATCACTAGTCCTTGGCTTCAAGAGATAATACAAAGCATGATACATAAGATGGTTCTTCACATTCAAACTTGCATCAAGAGCAAGCTAATACAAACATTAGATCATCAAAACCATTAGAAGCAAGCATGAAATAAAAGAGTTAAGTTAGGTGTTAGAACCAATCATCATGAGCCATCAATGGCTCTTGCAAGAGTAAGGCCTTGTAGAGGCTACTAGATTCATGTGGATTATCAAGTAAGTGGTTAGATGGTTAGATGGTTAGTAGTTAGTCACCATGAGAACAAAATCTTACTAAGCATCATGTAGAAGATAGAGAAGATTACAATGGAGATGAAAGGAGACACCTTTACATAGATTGTCACTATCTATTACATCAATATCTCTCTCTCTCCGAATCTCTCAGCCCTACTACAAGATCTATAAAAGAAAAAAAAAATATAAAATAAAAGAGAAAAAAATCCTAATCTACAACTAGAAGAGAGAAAACCTAGGCTAAATTCAAATCTGCTTACGTTTCAGGTCTCTTCAGGGGTTTTTATAGGCATACGAGGGCTCTAGAAGACAAGACGAGCCCACAAGTTGAAAATCGACGAGTGGGCCCACCAAATTGTCGTGGAATTTCGGCATTTGCCGCATTTTCGTGGCAAAACCAGGGACTTAGGTCCCTGGTTTTGGCGAGGAGCTTCTCCTGGCTTCGAGGACCATCTGGTATATTTGGATTCTGATATTTTGCCGGATATTTGCCTGACGTGCGCAAAGGTCTAGGTTCAATGCATCTTCTAGAAGTTACCTTACTTGGCCTCCAAGAAATCCAGATCTAAATATCTAAAAATGGGTTTAATTAAGCTCTTATTACCCTTTTGCCCTCCTTATCTTGATTATCTGCAAGAGAGACCAAAACATGATTTAGACCGACATTTTATTCATAAATCAGCAGGGAAATGCGATATAATAATGCAGAACTGTAGACTAATCACACCCCCAAACTTATCCTTTGCTCATCCCAAGCAAAACAAGAAAAGAAAAACTATACTACAAATGTTATTACACCACTTTCGCAGGTGACGTGACTGCACTGAGCGTGCGCAACAAGCCGTTAAATCTCTAGGTTACCCCTAGAGGAGGAGTTTTTATCTCCTGAGGGTTCTCAGTAGATTGCACCCATAAAATCCATAAAGAAAGAAGACAAATGTTAGTATTTGAAAACACATTTTGAAAGAGAGACAAGTTTTTGAAATATTTTTGCAAAAATATAAGCGATCTAAGGTCACAAGTCCATCAAAAAATATTCTTCCTTAAACTTAGTCTATATGCAAGATCTTCTCATCAATTAAGGTAAGAATTCAAAATTGGATTGACTATTTTATCCTTCATAGAACCTAGATAATATGCACTTTGTGATAGTAAAGATTTCTAGGATTTCAACTCTAACCATCATGCCATTTATTTTTATATATATTTTTTTCTTTTTCTTCTTTTTTCTTCCCTTAGTTTTCTTAGGCTTTCTAGTTTACCCGGGTAGTGAGCCTTTAACCGATGACTCCCAGACCAGACGGTCCTAGGGCACCAGATAAGAAAACATTCCTCGGGTTTAAGAACTCGAGTAAACAAGGCTACAAAACTAAGGAGATTATTTGATTCTTTTAACCACCGTTAGGCGTGAATAATGATGCTTCATGAGGCATAATTATCCAGATTAATAAGTGATTTTTTTCTTCGTATATAATATATTTTTTTCTTTTTATTTATTTTTGCTTTATGGCATTTTAAGTCTTTATTTCCATCCCAAAAATTGTGTTTGTGTGAAGTACATACTATTTAAGGCAAAAAATTCAAGATAAAATTATCTCTCCAATTTATCTTACTTAACCTATAATCTTAAACAAGATCCATTATTTTGACTAGGTTTAAGATGTCATAATTAAGGTTTCCTTAATTTCTAAGATCATCTTAATTTTCTTAAAAATAGATCAAAACTTTGTCTCTTATTTCAAAAAGTTTTTTTTAAAAGAAAAGAAAAATCCTATACAAAGGAAAATTCTAAGAATATCCTAAAAGAAGTGTAAAAGAAAGAAAATCTAAAAAACTTTATGTTAGTAAACCCTCCCCCACACTTATCTCATGCATTGTCCTCAATGCATCGTGATGTATGTATGAATGAAACAAATAGAGAGGGAAGGAAAAATCACCTCAAGGTGGTGGTTCCGATGGTGGTCTGATTGGTCCATGAAATGCGGTCTAATCCAATTTGTGTGGAGTCCGGAGGAACTCACCAGAGACCTCTATAATACAACCTGCTAGAATGATGTATATATGGATGATTTTTATTAAGAATTTAATCCCATCTAATTTCCAAATTTTCAAAATAATGTTTGAGTCAATTTTATCAACACCTTTGGCCCAAAATGGAGTATGAAAAGATGGAATGTTTGATTTGGACTCAGAAAGCATAGGAACAATTACTGACTCAGGAATTTGACTTAAGTCAAGTAATGGTTCAGGAGTCAAAATTGGCTCAGGAATCGGGTCCAAATCAAGAAGTTGAAATTCTAGTCCACATTTATTTTCTCACAATGGAATGTGACTCACTAAGATTGGTGATTCAAGTTCAAGAATGAAAGATATGGGAACCAAAACTGACTCTAAAATGTTGCTCAATTTGGGTAACAAAACTGGAGTCAATTGATTGAGGTTGGACCTGCACACAAAAATACAGAATTTCAGAACTTTTAAAACAGTAGTGCAAGGTGCTTAATTCTACCGCAATAGCAAGTAGCTATGCGGGTCGTGATCCACAAGGAGGGACTAGCGATAGAAGCCTTTTAGTAAGTTCTCTTTTAGGCTACAAAGTGTGGTTAAAGTTCTTCTTTAGTTCTTTAAAAGAAAAAGAAAAAATTGAGTTAAAGTTGAGTTAGAAAGAAAGTGGTAGAATGAGAAGGTGGAGAAAAACAGAAAATAGACATATACAAATAAATCGAAATGAGTGATGAAAAAGTTGGGTGTTGTTGATGTTGGTGATCTAAACTAAAGAAAAAGAAAAGAAAGAAAAGATTAAAGAAATACTTACCTCCTCTGGTTGATGACTTACCTGGAACCCTTGCATGTTCTACCTTACTTCAGAGGCGTTCAACGCATAAAACATTAAGATCGAGCTCAGTCCCCAGTCGCATTACATCATCAAGACGAATAAGAATGAAATGATATGAAATCTTTAGGAGGAGAACATCATCATGTAACATCGTTGGCACTCACACAAACATAACTTGAATGCTCATCATAACCAAAAGAGGAAAAGTAGAAAGAAGAAGAAGAAAACAAAAGTAAAGACAAACATTAAAAAATTACCTTTTATTGCTTGTAGAAACGATGGAAGAAAGGAGGAGGTACATCGGTGTCACTCTCAACATAAACCTCTCTCTCTTATTTACATGAATCTTAGTCTAAACTATACTTACAAAGAAATAAAAATTACATGAAAAGAAAATAAAAACCTACATTAAAAAGAATGAAAATGTGGACTAAATTCTATCTCTGCATGGTCGTCCCCTGTACGCTCTGAAAATCCCAGTTATTATAGGCAATGATCGGTCGCTAATATTGCACATTCATTATCATATTCTCATACTTATTATAAAATAAACTCTGCTTTTTTCTAATTATTGTTTAATTTATTTGCAGGTCCATTCTTAAAGGAGAGTGAAGAGAAATGAGCCCAAAAGCCCATCAAATTCTGAATTAAATCAGAATTAATTCGAACTCAGTAAATCAGGCAAATCAGGTCGGTTCAGATCGGTTGAAAACCAGTTAGAACAAGTCCCTACAAATCCATCGATTGAAGCCAAGGATCAAAGGCCATTTCGTCAAAATTTCAGACTTAAACTGCAAATCCAGCTGAAGATAAACATCAATCGCGAAGTCGGGGAGTACCACCAATAGGGTGTGTCCACCTGGTCACACCCTGGCCGCGGAAACGTGGCCAAAGCCGTGTTTCCATTGCTATGTTAGAGAGTTAGGGGGAGCGTTTGCTCCCCCTATCTTCATACGCTCTCATAGGTTGAGTTTTACCTATAAATACTGGGATTTTCAGAGCGTACAGGGGACGACCATGCAGAGATAGAATTTAGTCCACTTTTCTATTTTTTAGTGTAGGTTTTTATTTTTCTTTTCATGTAATTTTCAGTTTTAATTTATGTAAATCAGAGGAGATCAGAGTTTCATAGGAGAATGAGAACGAAGCTTGTGCTGAGAGTGACACCGGTGTAAGATTTTCTTTTCTCTTATTGTTATAAAATCGAATATGTAGTTTTTCTTTTGTATGTACTTTGTTTTTGTTCTTCTTCTTCTTCTCTACTTTTCTTCTTTTGGTACCAATTGCTATCTAAGTGAGTCTTAAAGCATCGAAAGAGCCTTACCTTTGCGAGTGCTACCGATAGCTCATGACGATGGATTTTGAGTTTTATTCTGTATCACTTCATACTTGTAAGGTCTTGATGATATAATGTGTAGGAGATGGGAATCAACTCTTATGGGCTATACGTTGATCGCCTCACTTCAAGGTAACTTTATTGCAGAAGATTCAAGGTAAGCATTTGGCCAAAGGAGGTAAGTAACTTTTAGATTCTTTTCTTTTTATTCTTTAGTTTAGAACACCACAATCTACCACTTCTTTTATCACTCCTTTTTCATTCTTTGTACATATCATTTCTAGTTTCTCCATCTTCTTAATCTACCATCTTCTTCCTAATTTAACTTTAACTCAATTTCCTTTTTCTTTTAAAGAACTAAAGAAGAACTTTAACTAAACTTTGTAGCCTAAAAGAGATCTTACTAAAAAGCTTCTATCGCTAGTCCCTCCTTGTGGATCGCGACCCGCATAGCCACTTGCTATTGCGGTAGAATTGAGTAACTTGCACTTTTCATTCTTAGATCTGAAATTCTGTATTCTTGTGTGCAGGTAGACCTCAATCAAATTTTGGTGCCGTTGCCGGGGAGGGACGGTAAGTTATTCTCTTTTTAGATTTACATTTTTGGTTAACTTTCTTTTTTGTTCTTGGTGTACAGGTTTGACAACAAGGAATTTTTACTGCAGTGGATATATAAGTGGCCTTGGACTCTGATCAAGAAAGCAGAGCCAAGAAGCCCTCAGATTTGCTACATTCCTGTGGCAATCTGAGTGAACTACTAACCTGTATTTTTTGCAGGTTGGCTGTAGTGCAAAGTTTAATTTCTATAGCATTTATCTCCTTGTTTGACTCACTGTATATACATTTTTAACACAACAGTAAAAAGTTGATTGTAAATGCTAAAATGATATAGACTTTGCATTTAGGCACGTGTCTATTTCATTTCAATTTCTATTTACTGTTGAAGAGTGCTGGAGTCAAGGTATGTGTGCATAGCATTTAGTATAAGGTTCATTCTTGTATGAAATATTGCTTGAATGTTATTTTTTTCTATATACTTGTACACTGCACTAAATTGATTTAAGGGCTTGTCCTATAAACAAGATAAGGTGGGGAAGTTATTACCCTCCCTTTGCCCACAAACAATCTCCTCACTCACTAACCCAAGCCTAATTAAAATTGGGTAGACGTTGGCCCTAGGGACATCTCAGACTCAAATAGGAGACTGACCTAAGGGGCAAGTTGATTTGAATCTGACTCTTGCCAAATCGGTGACTAAGGTTGGAGATTGAGGGGCGAAACCTCGAGGATGGTGGTTTGGCTTAATTAGGCCCGTCGCTTCTGCGCGGATACCTCCCACCAATCTTGCCCCTACCTGGCCGATTAACTTGTGGTCAGATTCGACAATATAACCCCAGTGGACAGTCTAACCAGTTAGGAGTCGTTTAGGTCTAAGGTTTACCTTAACTTAGGTTAGATTTTTTTTTTATTGGTTTGATTATTTGTTTATTTTTCTTTGTTTTTATTTTATTGTGTGATATGGCTTATAACAACAATTTTTTCAATTTTAATAGTAATCCATATTACACACCAACCTCTTTTTCGGATATCACCAACCCAGCATATCATAACTTTAACCAACCTAGTGTGCCGGATTAGTCTTATCCGAATCAATATAACTCATACCCCCAATCTTATGACTATAATTTCCAGAATAATTTCAACTCTTCACAGAATCAATGTGGATTCACCTCCCCGGAGTCTAATTTTCAACCAACTTGTCCTCCTTATCCACCTTGTCCACAATATTTCCAAGATTCATACTTAGTTCCACCAGTCAAAATAGAAAACCATCAATTTTGGAAATGAGTATGCGTGAGTTCAAACAACAATCACAAAATCTGATGGACTCACAATTTTCCCACCAATTCCAAAACAACACTTCATCTTTTCAAGACCAATCACAACTAAATGATGAACTAATCAACTATGAAAAGATACTTGAAGCCATGACTCAGGCTCAAAATGCTCGCAATCATGACATAGATATGATGGTCCAAACTCTATGTTCTCACCATTTGACCATTTCTGATGTCGTTAACCATTCTGTTAGAGCCGAAGAGTCATGTTGTTTTGGACAATAAGATTCCATTTCAGAACAACCATTTGAACTTGCCCAAACTTTAAATTTTGAAAATGACATTGATAGTTGGCAAGTTATTCCTTTCCTGAAATTGAACTTGAGAATGAATATGATCCTAAACCTCAACTTGGTGATTCAATTCTACTTTCTGATTCAATAATGACTCCGGTGTCTTCACCTGATTTCAATCTTTTCTCGAGTCAACATTGGATCCTATGCCAATTCATCATGAAATTGAATCGCCAATCTTTTATGATCATATTGAACTTAACCAATTTCATACTTTTGAAAGTCCCATTGACAAATTGGCAAGTTCTCATTTTTATGAAATTGAACTTAATGAGAAATGCGACCTAGATTCTCAAATTTGTGATCCAGTTCAAATTTTCGAATAAATATTGACTCCTGTTTTGTTACCCAACTTGAGTAATATTTTAGAGCCAGTTTTGATTCCCACACCTGTCATTCTGGAACTTGAATCACTAATATTAAGTCACATTCCATTGTGGGAAAATGAATGTGGACTTGAGTTTCAACTTCTTGATTTGGACCCACTTTCTGAACTAATCTCGACTCCTGAACCTTTACTTGACTTAAGTCACTTTTCTGAGTCGGTATTAGTTCTCGTACTTTCTAAGTCCAAGTCAATTATTCAATCTTTTCACACTCCATTTTGGGACAAGGCGGTTGACCAAATTGACTCCGAAATTAATTATGAAATTTGGAAATTAGATGGGGTAAAATACTTAATAAAAACCGTTCATGTATACATCATTTTAGTGGGTTATATTAGAGAGATTTCTGGTGGGTTTCTCCGAACTCCACGAAAATTCGATTAGGCCGCATTTCGTGGACCAATCAGACCACCACCGGAACCACCACCTTAAGGTAGTATTTTCCTTCCCTTTCTTCTTTTTCATGCATCTATGCATTAATTCATACATTGAGGACAATGCATGAGATAGGGGTGGGGGAGGGTTCTAACATAACTTAGGTTTTACTTTTTATTAAAATTTTTTTCTTTACTTTTAAAAAACTTTTTGAAAATAGAAACAATATTTTGACATATTTTTGTAAGAAATTAAGTCAATTTTAAGGAATAGGAAAATCAAAATTAGGATTTCTTATACTTGGTCAAAATAAGATTATTTGTTTGATTTTTAGGGGTAGGAAGATAATTTGTCAAAGTAATTTAGTCTTGATCTTTACCTTGATGAAATATGCATACTTTATACACTTACACACTTAACGTTCAAAAACAAAGATTCTTATGCCTAAAAAAAAGAAAAAGAAAATATATAAAAGATAAACAAATCTAATTATTGATTAGCTAGGTGCTTTGGCCTAAGCAAGCCTTAGTATTTATGCGAAAGATGATTAGATAATTTGAGAATATATATATATATATATATATATATATCCTCTGATTAAGCTGGGTATTTATGTCTAATAAAGCATAAGTATTCACGCCTAAAAGTGGTTCACATAATAAAATCCTTAGTTTTGTGGCCTTGTTTGCTCGAGTCCTTAAGTCCTTGGGGTGTTTTCTCACCCGGTGCCCTAAGACCGTTTGGTTGGGAGTCATCGATTAAAGGCTCGTTACATGAGCCGATTAGAAAGCTAATAGAACTAAGGAATAATACCACCAAAAAATATATATATAAATAAATAAGGCATAAGAGCTAGAGTTAAAGAACCCTTAGTCAAAATTTTCACGGTCACAAGGTGCATATGACTTAGGGTAAGGTAATAGACTAGATGAGAAGTACAATTTGACTCCTTACTTTGATTGATAACAAATTTTTGAATAGAGACTAAGTTTAGAAATGAAAAATTCAGTTTTCCTATAACTTATAGATCACTTAAAACTTACAATAATATTTCAAATATTTTTCTTTCAAAATGTGTTTTCAAAATACTAACATTTTTCTCTTTCTTTACGGATTTTGTGGGTGTAATCCGCTGAAAACCTTCATGAGACAAAACTCGTCCTCTAGGGGTAACTTAGAGGTTTAACGGCTTGTTGCACATGCTCAGTGCAATCGCGTGACCTGCGAAAGTGGTCTAATAATTTTTTGTTTAGTTGTTTTGCTCGAGGACGAGCAAAAGATAGGTATGGGGGTGTGATCGGTCGGTAATATTGCACATTCATTATCATATTCTCAGACTTATTATAAAATAAACTCTGCTTTTTCCTAATTATTATTTAATTTATTTGCAGGCCCATTCCTAAAGGAGAGTGAAGAGAAATGAGCCTAAAAGCCCATCAAATTCTGAATTAAATCATAATTAATTCGAACTCAGTAAATCAGGTCGGTTCAGATCGGTTGAAAACCAGTTAGAACAAGTCCCTACAAATGAATCGATTGAAGCCGAGGATCAAAGGCCATTTCGTCAAAATTCCAGACTTAAACTGCAAATCCAGTTGAAGATAAACATCAATCGCGAAGCCGAGGAGTACCACCAACAGGGTGTAGCCACCTGGCCATACCTGGCCGCGAAAACGCAGCCAAAGCCGCGTTTCCGCGTCTTTGTTAGAGAGTTAGGGGGAGCTGTTTTCCATTGATTTTGCAAAGGGGAAAATTTACAAAAAAAGGGGTCGAGGATCTAAATTACAAGTATTCTTTGAAGTAAAAAGACTACAAGTAGATCTCCTCTGAGATTTCTAGGGAAGTGTGCCGGTAGGAATCTGATCAGCGCGCGATCACTTTATCCCTTTGACGATGCGATCGATCAGACAATCGGACTGCTGCCGATGGGATTCCCTTCTCGCCTGGTTCGGGGAATCGGAGAACAGAAGGTTGGTAGAACCCTCTTATTACTTCTCAAACTGCCTCCACTTGGGAATTCCTTCTCGCCTGGTTCTGGAGATTCCTTGAGAGGGAGGAAGATCTTAGGGTATTAGCACCCTGATTAGAGAAGTAATTCTCTGAATTCTTAGAAGCAAGAGAGTAGATCTCTGTCTTTAGGCCTCTTCTCCTCTTTTTTCCAACCTCTCTCTGTGTGTGTCTTCGTATGCCTCTGGTGGGCTATTTATAGGGAGAGCAGGGGTATAATTGTCCCTTGAAAGTTTGGAAACAGATTGAGTCAATCTATTTAAATCTGAAAATTAGCCTCGCCGCGAGGCTAGAATCAGCTTTTGCGAAGCTAGGAATAGCAGGTAATGTTGATCTCTTGATCCGCTTTGATTCTTTCCAAATAACTGAAAGATCTCCCCTGATCTTCTTACTTGTTTTAGGAGAGCCAAGAGATTATGGTAAACAACTGCCAATTTGATCTCAGATTTGATCTCGATTAGATTTGATCTTGAATAGATTTGATCTCATCTGGAGATTCAATTAGTCAAAGGTGACCATAAAAGACCCGCAATGGAGTTACTGCGTCGAGCTCGCAGCGGAGCTGGGGGAAGCATCTGGCGAAGTTAGAAAAAAAGCTCTTCAGCAGAGCTGGATACTTTTGTGGCGAAGCTACCAATTAGCGTTCTGCGCAGCTGTATAGGATTTTGGGTGAAGTTAACTGCCTGCGGAGTTAACTGAGCATCTCTCGCAGTGAAGTTCGCGAGGGAGCTCTCTGTGATGCTAAGCAATTTCAGCTTCTCATGCGAGACTCATCTTGTGGGCTCGTGCGGGGCTAAGTGTTGAGCTAACTTAGTGTCCCTGGACCTGCTTGGGCCTTCTCACGAGCTTTTCTTGGTTTACTGTCTGCTTCGCTGGATCATTAGAGTCTAAGTTACTGATTTGTCCCCTTTGAGATGGGTAAAGAACTGGTCGTCAGCTTGTCTACCACTTGTCTTTTATAGATGTCAACAAGTTAGGCATTGTTCAGGCCAGTCAGGAATCTTGTCTTTTTTAGAGTGTCAACAAGACCCCCTTCAAAGTTTTCGTAAGTCTGCAATGGGATGGTTCAGACTCCGAAATACTTTGAACTGCTTCGATTGATGGTATGTGACATGCGAACGTCGCCATAGTGGTTGAGTTCAGCTCCGCTTTCAATCCTGCTTCCGGGTTGGAATGAGTTCGCCGAGGAATCGTGTAGATTCGCGATTCTGGGTAGCTTTGCGTCTGGGTAGCTTCGCGTTCGAGCCTCCCGGAGTAGCTTCACTTCAAATCAGTTTTGGAAGACGTTCCTTTCCCGAGGCTAACTGCTTTTTAGCTAGTTAGAAGGATTGCTCCTTTTTCAAGGTTAGAATAACCTCTCTTGCATTAATGAGGGAGATCATTCCTTCTGCGCGCATTTTCGAGGGAGACTATTCCCTTTCTCAAGGCTCAATACTTGAATGCCTTAAATTCACTCGCGCTTCTAAGCTTGAAGTAGCGGCGGTGTGGTCAAACCATGAGGCCTATAAATAGGACACTTGAAGTCCTCTTCAGGGAAACAGTCTGTTCATGACACCTCCTGGTTGTCCAGAGAAGGATACTCAGATCTCTGAAATAGTGGGGGCGCCCACTCTGGTCATTAACTGGCCAAGAACTGGTGTGTCTCGGTCATCCAGAGACTTTACCAAAGGACTAGTGACTTTAGGGAGTTTATCTCCCTTAATTTTCTTAGCTTCACCGGCTATTACAGGGGTTGAATTTCCTTGGTTTCTGCATTCGACTGACTTTCAGAAAAGGGTTTCAGCCCTATTTTTCCAGCTTCTTGATGAAGCTAACATTTCTTGCTTGATCAGGAAAAGACTTTTCCACGCAGAGTTCCTATCTTGAACTGTTGAATCTGCCTGTTAAAACGCCACATAGGCAAGAATTAGCACTTAGTCTCTTCAAGGTTGAGCCAGTCTTGCCATATATGTGGGGTTAAGACTGCGTCCCTCTGGACCAGTCTGGCTTAGTCATATAGGCGAGGCTAAGACTTGGTCTTTTTTGAGGCTTCTTTAGCCTAACTGCCTTAGGCGGAGCTAAGACTTGGCTTATGCTGAGCTACTCCATCATCCCTGTACAAGCGAGGCTATCCTCTGCTTAACTGAAGCACCACTGGATTGGATATGAATTGCTTCGCCTAAAGAAATTGACTTAGCATTTCGTCTTTACAGTTTCTCTTTGATTTAGTGCTAACCTGTTTTCAGCTTGCAATGCAGTGAACTGTGCCCGCCAATCTTTTATCTTGATGAAGGAGACCAGAAACCTGCCTCTTGATCTTCAAGTTGAAACTTTGATTTAAGCAAGAGGAACATACTGGAGCAGCTGATGCATGTTCCAAGAAGAGGTTGGCAGTCGCTTATCCGAGATGATCCACTTGGGAAGGGGTTGGTAGTCGCTTATCCGAGATGATCCACTTCGGGAAGGCGGACGTCACCTGTAAGGTCTCGGATCCTTCCTTTGTCAATTTCAATCAAAGAAGATCCGGCTTTCTCGTGGTAACCAATCCTTTGTCAATTTTCATCAAAGAAGATCCAGCTTCATGATGACAAAATCTGTCATTAGGCGAAGGATTACGACCTTGTGCATGAGGAAGGCCTTTCGTGTCCAGTTGGTTTGGCTTATCACCTTGGAAATAGATAGGATAACTTGTATACCTTTGGAGCAATGATTCGGTTGTACGAGAGACCACCTTGATGTAGTATCAATGTATCTTCTGCTTTGAATCAATAAAAGTTCATTTTCTGCTTATCTACTTTGTTTCCCTCCTTTTTGATTCGAGAACACCTAAAGTGGACCAACTTAGGTAAGTTTTTTTCTTAGGAGGAAATGAGAACTCTTAGCCGAGCTAAGCTTCCGGCGAAGCTGAAGACAAATTTCCAACTAAGTCAGGAGCGAGTTTCTGGCGAAGCTAGCACAGAATTTTCGCGAAGCTAGAGACGTGTTTTTAGCGGACTAAGGCACGTTTCTCAGCGAAGTTATTCAAGTGTCGCGCGAAGTCAACGCTGAACTTATGGCGGAGTTAGCCCTTAGCGGGGCTGAAGTAACGCTTCTCGAAAAGGCGCTTAGGTGCCATTTCAAATTAATTTGAAATGACCGCCTGCGCTCCTTTCGAGGAGGCGAAGTTTAGGCAATCAATGGCCTATAAAAGCCCTATCAGGCTAAAAGGTGAGACTTGGCTACCTGTCGGTTTAGAGGTCGCAGGGACGTAACCGATTGAGAAGCCACCAAGCTCGAAATTTATCATTCAAAGGTGACGAACTATGTTGGAACTTGCTTTGATGAGACATTTGTGAAGCTATGTCATTTGGAGCTCTATCACAAACCTATTCAAGAGTTCTTCATGATCAAGATTTCCCAAGGAGAGTTGATAATGATATGTATTTTAATTGTTGATAGCATGTTAAAAGCCTTGACACACACACACACATATCATAGTCTCTTGTCGACTTATAGTCTTTGCAAGTCGACTTATGCATAGTATAGTCGACTTGATCATTTCCCTAGTCGACTAGCATTTTGTCCTGAAAGATCCCAACTCTCTGTTTGTCTCTGTTAGTCGACTAATAGACTTTTGTAGTCACTTATACTTTCCCCTAGTTGACTAATATCTGGCCTAGTCGACTTATAATATAGTTGTGGTCGACTTGGTTCAGTTTTCAGAAACTTGTCGTTTGAGTTTATCATGACCTAGTCGACTTGGTCTTTTCTATAGTCGACTAACCTTGAGAAATTTGCCTACCCTAGTCGACTAACCCATATCTCAAGTCGACTAATGGAAGTTTCTGACTGTTGGACAGTTTCTATTTTCTGGTATTTTCTTCAACGTTATCCAACGTTTGAATATTCAAAATGGTCCTAATAACTACCCTAACTAACCCTAGAGTTCAGCTATAAATAGGGTTGTTATCTTAGGCTAAAATACCAATTAAAATCTAAAGTTTTCTGACTAAAAGTCCTGAAAAATAATCTGGTTCTCTGAAAACTGTTCCCACTTTCAGTTCTTCACCAATTCCTACTCTTTTGTGAAGATCTCTGAAAGTTCACCTATATTAGCCCTTGTCCACGATCACATCATGAATCAAGGCTTATAGAAAAGGTTGTAATCACTCAAAGGAATCATTGTACAAGAGCGTCTTCTTGGTGTAGAAGAGAGGTTGTACAAGGTGTTTTGTTCTCTTGGTTGTAAGAGGAGTTGTACACATTTGGCAAAGGGGATTTGTCAAGTGGTGTGCAAGGTGTTGATTTTGGGTGTACAAAGTCAAGATAAAGGAAAATCTCAAGCGGGAGGCTTGGGGACTGGATGTAGGTCACGAGGACCGAACCAGGATAAATCACTCGTGTTTGCGATTGTTATCTTTTCTGTGATTTGTTTTTCTTTATGTGCAAGTACATTTATTTCTTTATACTAATATTCTTGTGAGTGTTGACTCGTATATTTTAGATCCACAATTGGCATCATCTCGGGACCAACATTTGGTATCGGAGCCCTGCAAACCCAGTCAACAACTCTACAAGGATGGCAACGGAGTTCCCTTCGTCACAATTCAAAGAAGGACATTCTACAAAACGTCCACCGCTATTTGACGGATCCAACTACAACTATTGGAAGTGTAGAATGAAGATCTACTTGCAATCGCTCAACTACGAACTTTGGAACATCATGGAAGCACCGTACACCAAACCGATTACCCACTACAACGCTTGGAGTGATGATCAAAAGAGGAATGCGAACCTTGACGCCAAAGCGATGAATGCTTTATTCTGTGCCTTAACCAAAGAAGAATTCAACCGTGTGTCAACCGCCACTTCTGCAAATCAAATATGGCACACTCTTCAGGTAACACATGAAGGCACAAATAAGGTTAAAGAATCTAAGATTTTTGTTCTTGTCCACAGGTTTGAACTATTCAAAATGAAGGAGAATGAAACCATCTCAGAAATGGATACAAGATTCACCGACATAACCAATTCCTTAGCATCCCTTGGAAAGGAATACACCCAAGTCGAAAAAGTTCGCAAGATCCTTCGTGCACTCACATCATATTGGGAGAAGAAGACAACCGCAATCGAAGAAGCGAATGATCTCTCAACTATGTCGTTAGAAAACCTTATTGGTAATCTAATGGCATATGAAGTGTAACTCGAAGAAAGAAAGAAGGATGAACAATAATCTCTCTCAAAGAAGAAAGAACTTGCTGTTGGCCCAAAGGCCCATCACTCTAGTTTTGATGATGATTAACTCATGAAGTTATAATACTAATGATCTTGTGTTTAAGATCTTAGTAGGTGTGGAGCTTCAACAAAAGAATTTTAAGACAAGTTTTGGAGCTAGCACCGGTTGATTCACGAGCCTATGCATCAAGACCACATCAATTTGTTGAGCTTTTGGATCAAGCTTGGACCAAGTCAAGAAGATGAGAAGCCTTCAAGTGAAGACTTCAAGAAGATGAAGACTTGTGTCTAGGTATAAGATTTTGTTTTTGTTTTAGAGTAAAATGTAAAGGATAGATAGTTGGTGGATTGCTCAAGTACTTATACGCACACACTCTTGATAGAATTGTTTTCATAAAAGAATTTTTGTTTTAGAAAAGAATTTTAACCAAAAACCAAATATGTATTCAAGTGTTCTGATTTTTGGTATTCATGTTTACATCTTTCAACCAAAACCAAGTTTATGCTTATTGTCAAAAACATAGATATTTCTCTTGATTGTGTAGTGGATCATATCCATACACACTATGCTTTAAAAGTATATCTTGTTTTTGTATTTGATGAAGATTTGGAAAAATATGTTTTGGAAAAGTATTGTTTTGGAAAAACAGTTTTTATCATGAGCCAAATATTTCCAAGTTACAAAAATAGTCCAATCTTTTATAACATGCCTTGATTTTGTGCAAGCATGTTTGTATATCAAAGTATATTGGTTAAACTATTTTTGTAGATTTTTAAGTATTTTATGGGATTTTATTTGAGCCAAAAAGACTAACTTTTTAAACTGTTTCAGGCTTCAGATAAGTCGACTTGCTTCCTTTATAGTCGACTAACCCTGAAGTCGGTCGACCGGCTCGGTCGACCGACGTGCACAGACGTGCACGCCTTTATGCACTGGAGGACGGCCGACCGTACGGGTCGACCGCTCCAGAGAGCTCTGCTCTCTGGAAATTTCGGCCGACCGTACGGGTCGACCGACAGAGAGTTCGACTCTCTGCTCCTGTGGCTCGGTCGACCCGGGCGGTCGACCGTGGCTCCAACGGTCGGATTTCTGACCGTTGGCGGTCGACCGCTCGGGTCGACCGGCAGGCCTGACAGACCCCAACGGCTATATTTTTCTGGCCTATAAATTTGAGGGTCTTGTCATTGTTTTGTAAGAAGATTTTAGGAGAGCTTTGAGCCAGTTTATCCCACTCCATTAAAAGAGTTTTCTCCACATATTTGAGAGCAAATATTTCCAATCAAAAGGAAAGTTTTATCAAGAGTGTAAAAGTGATTTCTTGAGTTTTTCACCATAGATTCAATCCTTACTTTCTCACAATCACTTGAGCTATCCATTGCCTTATCTATCCATAGGATTGTGTTGTGAGAGTTTGTAATTGGTGATCAAAGTGTTTTAGATCACCAAGAGATCTCTTCTTTGTTCGTTGAGGAGGCGGACAAGTGTGTTCGCGGTGGTTTAGAGTTCTTGTGTGAACTCGGTGGTTTGAGGTGCGGCCTCGGCGAGCTAGTGAGCTTGCGTGTGTACGGGACTAGGGAGTCCGAGGGCTTGTAGGTGTTGCGGCACCGGGGAGAGATCCATTGGGATCTTGCATAGTGGAAATCCTTCGTGTGTCGAAGGCGGGGATGTAGAGCAAGTGTGCTCGAACCTCGAAACATACCCTTGTGTTTGCGATTGCCATTTCTCTCTCTCTCTCTATCTCCTTGTTTATATCTTGCATTACTTATCTTGTCTTTACCTTTATATGCATGATATATTCCTTGTGCTCATATTGATATATTGCTTGGGATTGTTGACTAACACTTGTATTCAACCAAGAGAGCCAACGCGGCACCTCAACCCATTCAAGGGGAATCTAGAGGAGTTTGTCCAGAGCCCTTCACGGGGAATTCGGCCACACTCTTTGGTTATACGTGGTGTTTAGTATAAAAGTTTTAATTAGGTCATAATTGTTTTAGCTTCCACATTATTAGGCATTAAGTGACCATTAGATTGGCCATCACCTATTCACCCCCCTCTAGGTGAACTTACAATTGGTATCAGAGCTTGGTACGCTGATTTGGGTCTAACAACCTAGAGTTAAAGATCCTCATTTTAGGCTAATCACAATATTTGTACACACACCATGGAGTTCATGTCTCCACCCATTTTTGACATTCTTAACATCCAAATTTGGAAGGTTAAGATGTCATTGTACCTCAAAGCCTTAGGCATACATGTTTATCTTGCCATATCTAATGATTCATATTGTTCAAATGGTAAGAATTTTGAGGCTAATGCAAAAGCCCTTCATGCTATCAAGTCAACCCTAAATGATGATTATTTATCTAGGGTTTCTAATATTGATTCGGCTTTTGTAGTTTGGAACACCCTCCTCTCCCTTGGCGAAAATGATCAATACTATGCGGGGAGTGATCGGATGTTGGAAGCGACATCTCCAACAAGTGCTACATGGTCCAAGGGGATAACCCCCTTGAGGTAAACACCGAATCCGATGATGAGGACATGTCATATGATGAGCTATCTACTTTCTGTCATCTATTGCTTGAAAAATATGACATGATTAAAAAGGAAAATAAAAATTTGAAAAAGAACATTGCTTGCATGCATAAAGAACATGACTCATTTAGAAGTAACATTGCATGTTTAGAAAAAAATAACAAAAATTTGAAAAAGGATTTTGATTGCATGCTTAAAGAAAATGATTCTTTCAAATCTAAGATTGCATGCTTAGAAAAAGAAAATAAAGATTTGAAAAATGAGAATGTTTCCTTGCTTTCAAAATTGAACGATTTATGTGAAGGGAACACTACTTTGAAAAATAAAATTGATTTGGTGGAAAAATAAAGAGAAAGTGTTTTGCAAGAAAATAACTCTTTGAAAAGAAAATTTGTTGAAAAAGAAAAGAATTTGTTTCTAAAAGAAATAAGAAAAATGATTCTTTATCTCATCATGCTCTACATGTCACCACTAATGAGATAAATATGTTGAAAAATAAAATAGATAGTTTGAGCTCTAATTTGAGCACATGTGCATTCAATCATACTAAATTGGAGTCTTTGTTTTCAAAGAAACAAACTCCATCCATTCATGCACATCATCATGCTTATGTTGCACACCATGATCACACTCCTACACATAAGCATACTAAGGTGTACATATGTACACATTGTGGCCGCAAAGGCCATTTAGCAAAATTTTGTTATGATAAGATTAATGCTTTCAATTTTGCTAATAAAAGATTTTGGGTTCCTTATAGTACTAACCCCAAAGGACCCAAGAAAATATGGGTACCAAAATCCCCACCTTTTGCTTTTGATGTAGGTGAGGGCTCTCACAAAACGTGAGAGGATTGGTGCCTTGGTAGTGGATGCACTTGGACATGATGAACATACTTTTGGGATGCATCACTATCAAGGAGCTTTGGTGGGACAACCACCATGTTAGGAGCTTTGGAGTTGGTAACAATCTCTAAACTCTTATTTTTATATACATGCTAGTTCACTTATCATATTCATAGCATTTTCATATTTTTGTGTGGTTCATGTGGTATTTACACGCTTAGATGTAGAATGTGTCAAACTTGCATTTATACATATATGAATAGTGAACTACAATTGACTCATATGTATTTGAACTTCATGCTCATTTGTATCCACTATATGCATATGTATAGACTAGTTTTGATTATTCTCTTTTATACATGTTTTTGCCTATTTTTGTGCTTTACTTCATGTATATGTATTATTAATTCAAATCTAATAAATATACATGTATACCCGTGAGTCTCTTGCCTTCATGCAAATAAATTTAATAGACTCTTTTAATTTGGGATATGTATGCATATTATTAGATTTGGATAAATCATACATATACCTAGAAGTTTGTTGATTTTATGAAAAATGATTTTGAGTTGAATTGTTAAAAAAAATTGTGACTTATGATCTTTTAGAGCTTCATTGACTATTTTCATAAAAATGTTATTTACATGATCGTTTAACACTCACACTTTTGTTAAAATTATTTTGAGCCTTATAGACCATGAGTGCTTAAATTTTTGTGTATCTAGTCATGTTTATGAAAAACATAAGATTTGATATATTTGAAGGATCTTTAACTAGTTTTTCAAAAACAATGTATACTAGTTATTTATTCTTCAAATAGTTTTTGAGATTGACACATGATTCTATTTTTCTCAAAATTTGATGCTTCATGATTTGAATATTAGTTTATATGTTAGTTTTTATCAACACTAGGATTTATACTTGTACATATCGTGGGCCACAAATAAATCTATTTATATTTGTGCTTGAATGCTTATTTGAACCAATGAAATGTGCTTGTATTGCTTGGTTTTGATGATACATACATTTTTAAACTTGTATTCTCACTTCTTGGATTTGATTTATGATCATGTGTTTTCATGTCATGTATATGTGTATTTTGCCAAACTTTAAGATATACATGTATACCTCTTGAGTCATTTGCCTTTAATGCAAATCTATTTATATGGACTCAATTGTGTTTAAGAGATATGTATGTATACTTATTGTGTTGTCAAAACATACATATATCTTGAAATATAATTTTTTTTTAATAAAACATGTGTGATGATTTAAAGGAATATTGAGATTAATTGACAATTTTTTTGCTTTATTCCTTACTTGAAGGATTCCGTACTAGTTTTTAAAACATTTTCATATTAACTAGTGCAAATTCTTCATTTGGTAGAGTATATGATAAGCTTACTCTTCAATTGGTATCATTAGATATTTTCAATTGGTATCAATATGATTTCTATATACTCATATTTTGATTGTATGTATGAATGCTTTAAAATTTAAATTATATCAATTTCTATTGATATTATCTTTTCATACATATGTGATCTACTTGTTCTTAAAACTCAATGTATATGCTAAGCTTAATTCAACTTTCTATTGGTAATTCTTAAAGCTTATGCAATATGTTTTCAAAATTGATATCAAAATAAAAAATTTGTTGATTTGATATCTCAAAATGTGTATCTTGAGAAAAGTTTAAAAAAAAATATTTGTTTTGATAAAGAAATATTCAAAATTTTTGATTTGTATTTCCTACATGCAAGGAGAGCTTAACATCTCTCTTACATATGGATTCATGTTGAATATATTATAAATTGAGGAGCTTGATAACTCTTCTTTATATGATATACGTGTGTAGGGGGAGCTTCACATCTCCTCTTATGCATTACATAATATGTGTTATGTGAGTTAGGGCTTGTCATCCCTTCTTCATGTAATGCATATGTGTAGGGAAGCTAACTTAGCGTCTTCCTCTTCATGAATGTATATCGCATATAAATCTTTATTGATTGATTTGATTTACCCCTTCTTGATCTCTTTGTTTTTGACAAAAAGGGGGAGTAAAATTTGTTTGATTTGATTTTACTTTGAACCCTTTGTTGATGAGTGACAAAAAGGGGGAGAAGTATTTGAGTTTATATGCATGTTTTCATTGCTTAAGGGGGAGAAGTATTTGTCTTCCTTATTAGTTAATGCATATATGTTTTGTATTGCAAATAGGAGAAAAAGATTTTGATTTATGCTTGTTGCATGTTTTATCTCCATACATTGCATACATATTTATGAGCTTCATTGCCATATCTATTATTTATTTGGTATGCATGAGTTAAGGGGGAGCTTCTTTGAAGCTTTACTTTAATCCATGCATATATAACTTCATGAGTTTTGTCATCATCAAAAAGGGGGAGATTGTTGGCCCAAAGGCCCATCACTCTAGTTTTGATGATGATTAACTCATGAAGTTATAATACTAATGATCTTGTGTTTAAGATCTTAGTAGGTGTGGAGCTTCAACAAAGGATTTTAAGACAAGTTTTGGAGCTAGCACCGGTTGATTCACGAGCCTATGCATCAAGACCACATCAATTTGTTGAGCTTTTGGATCAAGCTTGGACCAAGTCAAGAAGATGAGAAACCTTCAAGTGAAGACTTCAAGAAGATGAAGACTTGTGTCTAGGTATAAGATTTTGTTTTTGTTTTAGAGTAAAATGTAAAGGATAGATAGTTGGTGGATTGCTCAAGTACTTATACACACACACTCTTGATAGAATTGTTTTCATAAAAGAATTTTTATTTTAGAAAAGAATTTTAACCAAAAGCCAAATATGTATTCAAGTGTTCTGATTTTTGGTATTGATGTTTACATCTTTCAACCAAAACCAAGTTTATGCTTATTGTCAAAAACATAGATATTTCTCTTGATTGTGTAGTGGATCATATCCATACACACTATGCTTTAAAAGTATATCTTGTTTTTGTATTTGATGAAGATTTGGAAAAACATGTTTTGGAAAAATATTGTTTTGGAAAAATAGTTTTTATCATGAGCCAAATATTTCCAAGTTACAAAAATAGTCCAATCTTTTATAACATGCCTTGATTTTGTGCAAGCATGTTTGTATATCAAAGTATATTGGTTAAACTATTTTTGTAGATTTTTAAGTATTTTATGGGATTTTATTTGAGCCAAAAAGACTAACTTTTTAAACTGTTTCAGGCTTCAGATAAGTCGACTTGCTTCCTTTATAGTCGACTAACCCTGAAGTCGGTCGACCGGCTCGGTCGACCGACGTGCACAGACGTGCACGCCTTTGTGCACTGGAGGACGGCCGACCGTACGGGTCGACCGCTCCAGAGAGCTCTGCTCTATGGAAATTTCGGCCGACCGTACGGGTAGACCGACAGAGAGTTCGACTCTCTGCTCCAGTGGCCCGGTCGACCCGGGCGGTCGACCGTGGCTCCAATGGTCGGATATCTGACCGTTGGCGGTCGACCGCTCGGGTCGACCGGCTGGCCTGACAGACCCCAACGGCTATATTTTTCTGGCCTATAAATTTGAGGGTCTTGTCATTGTTTTGTAAGAAGATTTTAGGAGAGCTTTGAGCCAGTTTTTCCCACTCCATTAAAAGAGTTTTCTCCACATATTTGAGAGCAAATATTTCCAATCAAAAGGAAAATTTTATCAAGAGTGTAAAAGTGATTTCTTGAGTTTCTCACCATAGATTCAATCCTTACTTTCTCACAATCACTTGAGCTATCCATTGCCTTATCTATCCATAGGATTGTGTTGTGAGAGTTTGTAATTGGTGATCAAAGTGTTTTAGATCACCAAGAGATTTCTTCTTTGTTCGTTAAGGAGGCGGACAAGTGTATTCGCGGTGGTTTAGAGTTCTTGTGTGAACTCGGTGGTTTGAGGTGCGGCCTCGGCGAGCTAGTGAGCTTGCGTGTGTACGGGACTAGGGAGTCCGAGGGCTTGTAGGTGTTGCGGCACCGGGGAGAGATCCATTGGGATCTTGCATAGTGGAAATCCTTCGTGTGTCGAAGGCGGGGATGTAGAGCAAGTGTGCTCGAACCTCGAAACATACCCTTGTGTTTGCGATTGCCATTTCTCTCTCTCTCTCTATCTCCTTGTTTATATCTTGCATTACTTATCTTGTCTTTACCTTTATATGCATGATATATTCCTTGTGCTCATATTGATATATTGCTTGGGATTGTTGACTAACTCTTGTATTCAACCAAGAGAGCCAACGCGGCACCTCAACCCATTCAAGGGGAATCTAGAGGAGTTTGTCCAGAGCCCTTCACGGGGAATTCGGCAACACTCTTTGGTTATACGTGGTGTTTAGTGTAAAAGTTTTAATTAGGTCATAATTGTTTTAACTTCCGCATTATTAGGCATTAAGTGACCATTAGATTAACCATCACCTATTCACCCCCTCTAGGTGAACTTACACTTGCCTTTCATGCATCCTCAGACACGGACAATTCAGATGACGATGAAGAGGAGATGGCATTGCTTTCAAGAAAATTCAGAAGATTCTTAAAGCAAGGTAAATTAAATGTTTTAATTGCAATAAAACAGGTCATATGAAGAAGGATTGCCCATTGCTAAAAAACAAAGGTAAATTCAAGAGCAAAAAGTTCAGAAAGAAGAAAGACTACCAAGCATCATCGAAAAACAGTGATTCCTCTTCCTCTGACGAAGAAGAAACCACTGAACATGCCAACATCTGTTACATGACGCTAGAAGAAGATGAGGTACAATATACTGAACTTTTAGATGCATTCCATGAATTATTCAATGATCTAAAGAATGAAAAAATGAAGAATAAAGTTTTATTAAAGGAAAATGAAAAACTTTTCAAAGAAAATTCATGTTATGTCTCTCAAGTTTCTTCTATAAATTCTCAAAAAGATGAGTTTGAAAAAGTTATATCATCATTGAAAAAGGATAATGAGAATTTTATAAAAGAAAATATTTTGCTTAAAAAGGAAACTTTGTCTTTAAATGAAAGGATTTCAGTTTTAGATAAAGACATATCTATTTTCAAAATGAAATATGAAGAGATTTTGAAAAATGTAACTAAGTTTAATCAAGGAAAAGAAAATTTGAATGATTTGCTATCATATCAAAAGATGTCACATAATCATTATGGTATTAGAATTTTTGAAAAATCTTCATATGTTAGTAATCCATATAATTCTTTTGTGAAAAGAAAGTCTGATATTGTTTCAAAAAGAATTAAGAATAAGTTCATATGGATTCCTAAAAACTTAAGCATTTTGACAAAAATACTTATATTGCATCATACATACATGATATATGTAATTCATGCAATTATGTGTATACTAACAGATGAAAACCAAATTCAAATTAGGTTTGGTCTCCTAAAGGTTAATGTTTTACTCTTATTATTGGTACCATCTAATGTTTATTCTTTCAGGTACCATATAAGAAGTTTTGATAAGGACACTACTTCAAATATCTATCATATATATACATGTTAATGATATATTTGTTGCAGGGGGAGAACACAAGTGTTTCTATATCTGTTATAACCCATTTTCTGCAGGGGGAGAACATATAACTTATTTTCTGTAGGGGGAGCATTCGTGCACACAAAGTGTCATCATCAAAAAGGGGGAGAATGTTGGAACTTGCTTTTGATGAGACATTTGTGAAGCTATGTCATTTGGAGCTCTATCACAAGCCTATTCAAAAGTTCTTCATGATCAAGACTTCTCAAGGAGAGTTGATAATGATATGTATTATAATTGTTGATAGCATGTTAAAAGCCTTGACACACACACACACACACATATCATAGTCTCTTAGTCGACTTATAGTCTTTGCAAGTCGACTTATACATAGTATAGTCGACTTGATCATTTCCCTAGTCGACTAGCATTTTGTCCTGAAAGATCCCAACTCTCTGTTTGTCTCTGTTAGTCAACTTAACAGGATACCTAGTCGACTAATAGACTTTTGTAGTCGACTTATACTTTCCCCTAGTCGACTAATACCTGGCCTAGTCGACTTATAATATAGTTGTGGTCGACTTGGTTCAATTTCCAGAAACTTGTCGTTTGAGTTTATCATGACCTAGTCGACTTGGTCTTTTCTATAATCGACTAACCTTGAGAAATTTGCCTACCCTAGTCGACTAACCCATATCTCAAGTCGACTAATGGCAGTTTCTGACTGTTGGACAGTTTCTGTTTTCTGGTATTTTCTTCAACGTTATCCAACGTTTGAATATTCAAAATTGTCCTAATAACTACCCTAACTAACCCTAGAGTTCAGCTATAAATAGGGTTGTTATCTTAGGCTAAAATACCAATTAAAATCTATAGTTTTCTGACCAGAAATCCTGAAAAATATTCTGGTTCTCTGAAAACTGTTCCCACTTCCAGTTCTTCACCAATTCCTACTCTTTTGTGAAGATCTCTGAAAGTTCACCTATATTAGCCCTTGTCCACGATCACATACTGAATCAAGGCTTATAGGAAAGGTTGTAATCACTCAAAGGAATCATTGTACAAGAGCGTCTTCTTGGTGTAGAAGAGAGGTTGTACAAGGTGTTTTGTTCTCTTGGTTGTAAGAGGAGTTGTACACATTTGGCAAAGGGGATTTGTCAAGTGGTGTGCAAGGTGTTAATTTTGGGTGTACAAAGTCAAGATAAAGGAAAATCTCAAGCGGGAGGCTTGGGGACTGGATGTAGGTCACGAGGACCGAACCAGGATAAATCACTCGTGTTTGCGATTGTTATCTTTTCTGTGATTTGTTTTTCTTTATGTGCAAGTACATTTATTTCTTTATACTAATATTCTTGTGAGTGTTGGCTCGTATATTTTAGATCCACAATTGGCATTATCTCGGGACCAACAAACTGGACATGATGACAAAGAAATAGTCCCTACTGGACTGAAAGGTGAGACTTGGCTATCTGTCGGTTAAGAGGTCGCAGGGACGTAACCGATTGAGAAGCCACCAAGCTCGAAATTTGTCATTCAGAGTTGACGAACTGGACATGATGACAAAGAAATAGTCCTACTGGACTGAAAGGTGAAACATGGCTATCTATCGGTTCAGAGGTCACAATGACGTAACCGATTGAGAAGCCACCAAGCTCAAAATTTTGTCATTCAGAGGTGATAAACTGGACCTGATGATAAAGAAATAGTCCCTACTGGACTGAAAGATGAGACTTGGCTATCTGTCGGTTCAGAGGTCGTAGGGACGTAATCGATTGAAAAGCCACCAAGCTCGAAATTTGTCATTCAGAGGTGACGAACTGGACATGATGACAAAGAAATAGTCCCTACTAGATTGAAAGGTTAGACTTGGTTATCTGTCAGTTCAGAGGTCGCTGTTCGGAAGGATTAATTATATTGAGAAAGGGTTTAGAGTAAACCGTTGATGTCCGTGTACCGATGATCAAGAACTTCGAATGTATATGCAGGTTCACTTTACTCCTTCCGAATCACCGTTCGTAGCATAAGCTATGACGGGTCGTATCCACAGGAAGGGTTAGCAATGGAAGCATTCAAGGTTTTATATTGAAATTTTAGTGAAGAAAAATGAAGGTTCTTCTTTGTTTTAATAAATGAAAAGCAAAACGATGTGGAAAGTGAGTGAAAATCTTTGGTGGTTGTGTAAAGGAAAAGAAGAAACGAACATAAAGATGGAAGGAAAACGGAGATATTTGAAAAGAGAAAGTTTTCAGAAGAAAGGTTTTTTTAAGTATGATAGAAAGAGAAGCCATGACTAACTAACATTCTAATTTACTAACTTACTACTCTCGTTGGGTAATGCATGCCTCATATGGATTCATTGGCAATGGTGTGTCTTGCTTTGCCAAGTACTTGTATTGTCCCATGTCGAAGGTGTTTCTCATCTAGGCTAGTTGCCTCCTTGAATCATTGGCTCCATAAATATATTTACAACAGTGGAACAAGGATGGTCACTCTTAAAGATGCTAAGAAAACATACAAGAGTCATTAGCCCATCAAAGCTATAATAAAGCAAGCATGAAATAAGAAACTTGTAATGTAGTCATTGTCATAGTGAAGTGCTCCATCTTCATGTTCCATCAAGGCACTTGTTCTAAAGACAAGGCTCTAAGTGAGGCTCACATGAATCATATGGAGGGGGAACATAGCATTTGCAAAGAATAAAAAGCAACTCATCTTCATTGGAGGTAAGATAGACTTGTAGTTTGCAAGACTGAAAAGAAGAACGCATCCAATGAATCATATAAAGTAGCAATCACCCAAGAGTTAGTAGTTAGTAAAATTAAAATTTAGTTAGTCATGTTAATGAATTAGCTAGACATGAAAATAAAGAACAAGCAATAGTTCATTGTAGAAGTTAAATAGAAGAAGGTAAAAGCTTTAAAGAAAATAGTGCACTAGAACAAGAAAAGATTGGAAGATTGAAAGCTTGATCCTTGTATTGCGTTGTCACCGTCTCCAATTACAAAGGTCACTCACTCTCACTCTCTCTTTTCTGAATTCTAGAAGGAGAAAAAGAAAATTACATAAGAGACTAAAAGAAAAACCTAGAGAAACCCTAACAATTCCCCTATAAGCAATGCTTTTTTCTCCTCTTCGATTACAGAGGGCCTAGGGGTCTATTTACAGTCTTCATGAGAGGAAGTCATCCCACCTCAGCTCCGGATCAAACGCTGAAGTAACGGCCAGAAGATTGTCGCGGTTCCGCGACAAGTGCCGCGTTTCCGCGGCCGTTTCTTGGCCGCTGCGCTAGCGGATTTTTATGCCTTTCTGTTGTATCTCGTATCCCCAGTTGGATCTTATAGAAACTGAGAATACGCTTTGGATCTGTTCAGACTTGGGATTTTCTCTTGTGGGCTTCTAAATGTTTCTTTAATTCCTAAAATATCACAATTGTTGGGCCTCCTTCTCCATTAAACATTGGACCTGAAAAAAGAGAGAAAAAAGCAGTAAAAATCCAATATTTATTCAGACAAAGCGTAGCATGGTGGTAGAAAATGATGCATAAATGACTCCAATCACACCCCCATACCTAGCTTTTGCTCGTCCCTGAGCAAAATAAGCAAAGAGAAAAATTCTAACTAAATTATTACACCACTTTCGTAGGTGACACGATTGCACTGAGCTCGTGCAACAAGCCTTTAAACCTCTAGGTTATCCTAGAGGAGGAGTGTTGTCTCCTGAGGGTTTTCAACGGATTACACCCACAAAATCCCAAAGAAAAAGAAAAATGTTAGTTAAAAAAGAGAGATTTTATTATGATCCATTTTCTTCAAGAATTTCGGTGATCTATTGGTGTCGGGTTATTCTAAACTTTTCCTTCTTTTTATAAGTTTCCATTTGAAATCTTGTTTTCAACTTAGGTTAAGTTTCTAAGAATAGAGAGAAATTGGATTTTGTATCAAGCCTAACACATATACATATGAATGAGGGATTTTTCTTAGACTTTAGTTCATTTGTTCACCTATAAATATATATATATTTTCTTTTTTTTTTTTTTTTATGTTATATTATATATTTACATTTTCTTAGCTTCATTTGGCTTTCTAATTTACCCGTGTACCGAGCCTTTTACCGATGACTCCCAGACCAGATGGTCTTAGGGCACCAGATGAAGATACATCCCTAAGGTTCAAGGTCTCGAGTAAACTAGTCCACGAATGCTAAGGACTCAACCACTTTTAGGCGTGACTGGTCATGCTTCTTAAGGCACAACCAACCAGCTTAATCAGTGATCAAGTTTTATTTTTGATTTATTATAATTATATTATTTTTTTTATATTTATGTAAACAAAGTCACTAAGTCCTTGATTAATCCCTCAACATGCAAATGTATATAGTGCTTAGAAAAAATTCAAAATCTAGCTATCTTTTCTATTCTTTTCTTTCTTAACCTAAAGATCCAACAAAATTTCTTATTTCGACTTATATTAAGAAATCTTAGCTTAGAATTTTCTTAATGCCTAAGATCAAGTTAATTCTTTTAAAATAATGGATCAAAAAAAAATTTCTCTTTTTTTTTATATATATATAAGAAAGAGAAACCTAGAAATCTAAAAGAAAAAGTCTAGAAAAATCCTATGTCAGTATCTACCCCCCATACCTATCCCATGCATTGTCCTCAATATATGCAAGAAAATAAACGCATGAAATGGGTAAAGAAAGGTGTCACCCCCGCCTTCGGCTTGGACCAGCGGTGGTGCTAGGTCCGGCCGACTGTGATCGCCGCAGACCCTCCTCAATGCAGTCTAGGCGAGATGTTTGCTCCGCAACCTTTTTGCGTAGTCGAATCTGCCCCCGAAATATCTTCTTCATGCCTCGCCAAATGGTAGACATGAAGGCGCGTGAATCAGCTGGGGGGTCCTGTTGCCAAAAAGCCGGCTCATCCTCCTCCTCTAAAAGTTCCTCCGAAGAGGACTCCACAGGGACATCTTCGGACTGGACACTAGGAGTCCAAACTGCATGAAGACAACTATTATAAGCGCTAGTCGCCCTCTCTTGTGCAACGAACACCCGATCATATGAGTCAAAAATTGCGTCTGGTAAGAGAGTCCTACACAGACGAGTGATCAAAACTGGGTGTGAATACTTTGTACCGCGTGTGCGGGAGGAGTTGGTGATGATACTATGAAAAATGATCTTGTTAATACAGATAGTGTGCTGCTGAGTCATCAGGTCGTGTATAATCTGCAGCACCGGCCTGTTAAAGGAGGTCGTGTGGTCAAGCCCTAGAATGTTGGGTTGAATCCAGCGACCAACGCAATGTACGTTTCTAAATGTAGTACTGGCTTTGAGCCCCCAATCTTGTTCCGTACAGCGAGCCCCCATGACAGTCATGTAATCGATTAAAGGGAGGGGGTCGCTATGATGTGGGTTGCAAGGGACATGTGTGAGTTCCTCTAGTAGAAGAAGTGTGACAATAATATTCCCAGTGGGCATGTGCACCAAGATCTGGTATGTGTCAAAATTGATAGATTCAGAATCTATAGAATTGTAGAAAAGTTTGACGAGCTCAGGACAATAGTAAGACTCGTGATCTGAGTTATCATAAACTAATCTATACCAATCCCATGCACGAATACGATCTAAAAATATATGACCATAACCGTTAACATCGCTAAGAATTCTAGCAAAATCTTTTCCAGCGAAAATGGATGGTGCCATGATGAATAATAGGAAGCAACGAGAAGGGATACGCAAACCTCCCCCAGACTACGTGGGGGGAAAACTTAAACGAGATTGAAGAGAGCAATCTGTGATGGTAGCAGAGGTGTAGATGGTAGATCGGAGATCTTCAGATGGCCGCGTCTGCAGAAAAATTTGGCGGCGGCCCAGGGTCTTCTTTATGGCCGCGGAGGCGTGGTAGATGTCGTGGAAAAATTTGGGGGGCGGCGCTGGATGTGGGCATTGCAGATCTGAGATTGGAAGTAGGGTAATGAGGAGAACACGGAAGGGGGGATATTTATAAGGATCTGAGAAGGACGAAATCCCCAAATTGCCCAAGTGGAAACTAGAAATTTACAACCCTAGGTTATTTAGAAAGAAAAGGGAGTGTAGGAAGAGATGAAAAACCTAGGTGATATTTTAGCACCTAAGTCCCAATTATTTTTGTTTTTTTTCTTTTTTTTATTTACAAAGGAGGTTCCAAAATGATTTACAGGAGAAATCGGGAAAAGTATGGAATTACGTGGTCAAATATAGACTGGGTCACAAAGACCCAGTTCAATAACATTGTGTGACTCAGACTCCGTGGTGAAAAATGGTTTTAGGCGTTGACCATTCACTTTGAAAGTGTTGCCATCTTTGGGATCAAAAATTTCAATGGCACCATGAGGAGAGACGTTCTGGACGATGTAGGGGCCTGACCACCTGGTTTTTAGTTTACCAGGAGAAAGGTAGAGTCTAGTGTTGTACAACAGAACTTTTTGTCCTGAGACAAAATTTTTCCTATGAATTGACTTATCATGGAAAATCTTAGCTCTGTGTTTAGATATCCGAGCGTTATCGTATGCATCATTTCGTAGCTCTTCTAACTCAGATATCTGCAGTTTTCTCAAATCACCGGCTTGTCTAAGTCTAAATTCAGCTGTTTTAGTGCCCACATAGCTTGGTGCTCTAACTCCACAGGTAGATAGCAAGGTTTTTTAAATACAACTCGATATGGAGACATACCGAGGACAGTCTTGTAGGCGGTCCGATATGCCCATAGAGCATCAATGAGTTTGATGGACCAATCCTTACGATTTTGTCCAACAGTTTTCTCCAATATCAGTTTAATTTGTCTGTTGGTGACCTCCACTTGCCCGTTCGTCTGAGGATGATAGGCTGTGGATAATTTGTGGGAGATGGAGTACTTCCGTATTAGGGCTTCAAAAGCCCGGTTGCAGAAATGACTCCCGTTGTCACTAATTATCGCACGGGGGGCTCCGAAGCGAGAAATGATGTTTTCACGTAAAAACTTGATGACAACTTGGTTATCATTTGTTCTAGTCAGAATAGCTTCAGCCCATTTAGAAACGTAGTCTACAGCCACCAAAATATATTGGTTGCCATAAGACAGAGGGAAGGGTCCCATGAAATCGATGCCCCACAAATCAAAAATTTCTACCTCAAGGATCGGTGTAAGGGGTATCATGTCTTTATGTGTGATTCGACCGTCATTTGACATCTGGCACAGAGCTTGCAGTAAGTATAAGCATCCTTAAAGAGAGTGGGCCAATAGAACCCACTCTGAAGGACTTTCTTAGCAGTCTTTCGTGGACCAAAGTGTCCACCACAAGCCAGCTCGTGACAAAATGTCAATACGCTATGATGTTCATCCTCAGAAAGACACCTTCTAATTATCTGGTCAGGGCAATATTTGAATAAATACGGTTCATCCAAAAGAAAAATCGTACTTGTTTCATAAAGCGATACTTGTCCTGACCTGACCAATTTGAAGGTGTTTGCCCGGTTGCAAGGTAGTTTTCTATATCAGCATAGCAGGGCTCTTTACACATCGTGAAGATGTGTTCGTCTGGAAAGTCTTCATTGATAGGTAAAGTCTCAATTGGTGCATTAGGAATTCTCGAAAGGTGATCTGCCACCACATTTTCAACGCCCTTTTTGTCTTTAATTTCCAAATCAACTCTTGCAAAAGAAGTATCCATCGAATCAGTCTGGCCTTTGCATCCTTCTTTTGCATTAAGTATCTAAGGGCGGAGTGATCAGTGAAAACCGTTGTCTTAGATCCTAGTAGGTATTGGCAAAATTTTTCCAACGCAAACACAACTGCTAAAAATTCCTTTTCAGTTGTCGTGTAATTTAGTTGGGCCTCATTAAGTGTCCTACTAGCATAGTAAATCACGTGTTGCCTGTTATCAGTGCGTTGTCCGAGAACAGCGCCTATGGCATAATTGGAGGCATCACACATGATTTCAAAAGGCCTAGTATAGTCAGGCCCTGAGATTATTGGTGCCGAAACAAGTCTGTGTTTAAGCTCCTCCCAAGCTTGTAGACACTCTTTATCAAAATTGAAAGGTACATCTTTTCCTAAGAGATTTGTTAAAGGTCTAGCAATTTTGCTAAACCCCTGAATAAATCTTCTATAGAAGCCAGCGTGCCCTAAAAATGATCTAATATCTTTTAAGCATTTTGGCTCAGGAGCTTTGTTATAACGTCCACTTTCAATCTATCAACCTCAATTCCTTTGTGTGAAACTTCATGCCCTAGGACAATTCCTTGCTTGACCATAAAGTGACACTTCTCCCAATTGAGTGTCAAGTTTTTCTCCATGCATCGTTGTAAAACTAACTTAAGATGGTGCAAGCATTGTTCAAAGGAATCACCATAAATGGAAAAATCATCCATGAAAATCTCCAAAAAATTTTCACCATGTCGGAAAAAAGACTAAGTATGCAACGTTGAAACATTGCAGGAGCATTGCACAGGCCGAAGGGCATTCTTCGGTATGCAAATGTTCCAAAGGGACAGGTGAAGGTAGTCTTGTCTTGATCCTTGGGAGCGATAGGGATTTGATTGTATCCTGAATATCCATCCAGGAAGCAGTAATATTCATGTCCAGCTAGTCTCTCGAGCATTTGATCTATGAACGGAAGGGGAAATTGGTCTTTACACGTGGCAGCGTTTAATTTTTGGTAATCAATACAGACTCGTATCTTCGTTGGAAGACGAGTTTGTACTAATTCTTTCTTATCGTTTTCTACCACGGTAACCCCGGCTTTCTTTGGCACAGCGTGGACTAGACTAACCCACTGGCTATCAGATATGGGATAGATGATCCCATTGTCTAATAGCTTCAAAATTTCAGCTCTAATAGCCTCTTGTATGATCGGGTTTAGTCTACGTTGTGGGTCACGTTTAGGTTTTGTATCTTCCGTCAAATGAATCCGGTGTTGCACAATGGATGAACTGATTCCCTTTATATCAGCCATGGTCCAACCAATGGCTTCTCGATTTTACCTTAATACTACAAGAAGATCCTCTTCCTGTTGTTCCGTAAGATGGGATGCAATTATCACAGGAAATGCTTCCTTTTCACCCAAGTACTGATTCTTGAGATGACTAGGAAGAACCTTAAGCTCGGAAGAGGACACTTGGTCAATCAATGGTTGTTCCTTGTGTAAGGGCAGGATAGGGGCGACATCTGTTGCCTACTCCACTGTGGATTCAATTATTTGATCAAGGTTGAAGTCATCAGACTCCAATTCAAATTCTCTATCAGACTCATATTCAATCTCCACTTCATGTTCACTTGCTAATCCCTCGATCAAGTTCACTTCAAATGACTCATTATCCAAATCTCGAGGTTGTTTTCCCAGGTGGAAAACATTTACCTTTTTTGTCATATCTCCGAAAGTTAGACGCATTGATCCATTCCTACAGTTGATGATTGCGTTTGCAGTGGCTAGGAATGGTCAACCTAGAATGACAGGTGTCTGAGCTTTGGGATTATGTACGGGTTGCATCTCTAGAACAATGAAATCCACGGGGTAAATGAATTCCCCGACCCGAATGAGAACATCTGTAATCTCCCCCTTTGGAATCTTTACAGATCGATTAGCCAGTTGTATAGTAACTCTGGTTGGACGGAGGTCGCCTAACCCGAGTTGCTGATACACAGAGAAAGGAAGAAGAATGATGCTGGCTCCTAGATCAAGTAATGCCCTATTGATTGTGGTCTGTCCTATAATACAAGAAATAGTTGGACTCCCTGTGTCTTTATATTTCACAGGAATTGGCCCAGTTAGCAACTCACTTATATTAGAAGCAAGGAAGACCTTCTTTGGGACATTAGTTTTCCTTTTCTTAGTGCACATATCTTTCAAGAACTTGGCATATGAGGGGACTTGTTGTATGGCATCAAGAAGGGGTACATTGATCTGGACCTGATTGAACATTTCTCTAATTTTCTCCATTTGAGCATTAGTCTTTTGGTTTGCTAGCCTATTAGGGAATGGTACAATAGGCTTGTATGGTTGCTCATCTGCTTTGTCTTTATTCGATTTGGAGGTTGAAGGTTGTGAACTTGAAGATGGATCATTTTTAGTTGGTGGTACTGGAACAGGAGATGTTGACACTGATTTATTTGGAAGAGGATGACTGGAAACCTGATTGTCTATCTGCTTTCCAGATCTCAAAATATGAACAGTATTACACTGACTTGGACCTATGTCTTCAGCTTCATGAAGAGGGAAGGGGTTCTTAGGATTGGGCACTGGCTGGCTTGGCAATGTTCCCTTTTGTCTTTCATTCAATGAGCTAGCCAGTTGACCTATCTGAACCTCTAACCTATTGATAGCCTGATTGTGGGTGTTCATCATTGAGGCCTGGGTTTTAGATAAGGTTTCAATCATTCTTTCCAAGTCTGACAATTTTTTATCAGGATGATTTTGTGTTTGTTGTTGCTGATATGTGGGCTGGAAGTTATGTTGGAAGCTTGTTTGGAAATTTGGTGGACTCTGTTAGAAATTGGGTTGATGAGACTGAGCAGGATATTTGTGTGAAAATGATGGTCTTGGCTGCTCATGACCAGACTGACTCCAAGAAAGATTTGGATGGTTCCTCCATCCCGGATTGTATGTTTTGGAGTATGGATTGTAATTAGGTCTGGTGTATGCTGTATTCATATTCTCAGGATACATTTGAGCTTGGTAGATGGGACACTCCTCAAACAAGTGGTTAAGAGCATGGCAGTAGGTACAACTCGGGTTGATCACAGGTAGGGGGTTGACCTGATTCACAGAATTTGGTTCCCTAGACTCGAGCAGTTCTAGCCTTTTCATCAATTGAGTTATCTTTGTCTCGGCAGCTATAGAGGATTTAATCGAATGCATACCAGCTCTGGAAGTGGTGGGATTGATTTTCTCAGGACAAGACTCCCACTGAATGGTTTTTTCTGCTAAAGCCTCAAAGAGATCCCAACCCTGGTTCTCATCTTTCTTTAAAAATTTCCCTTGACACATAGTCTCAAGGAGTGTCTTAGTTTAATAATCTAGTCCGTCATAGAGAATTTGGCACTGTCGCCACTTCTCTATGCCGTGATGAGGACATTGGGCTAGTAAATCTTTAAACCGTTCAAAATACTTCCAGAAGGGTTTACTTGATTCCTGCTTAAACTGCATTATATTTTTTCTGATGAGGGCTGTTTTGTGAATGGGATAGAATTTCTTAAGAAAGACTTTGACAAATTCATCCCATGTCGAGATAGAACTGGCAGGCAGATTGTATAGCCACTTCTTGGCTATATCCTTAAGTGCGAAGGGAATGAACCTTAATCTAACAACGTCTTCCCTCAGTTAGGGAATTCTCATCATCAAGCACACTTCTTCAAACTCACGAATGAAGAAATATGCGTCCTCGGATTCTAGGCCATGAAATCTTGGGAGTGTATTTATGAATTGTGGCTTAAGCTCAAAATTATTTCCAGTTGCTTCGGGTAAAAGAATGCATGAAGGAAGTGAAGTGCGAATGGGGTAGAACTTGTCTTGGAGAGAAGTATTGTTAGCCATGATTGGACTTGTGTCAGGAAGTGGTGTTTATGCGAGTGTAGAAGTCCTAACAAGTCTTGCTAAAATTGGGTCCCGATACCACTCTTGCATGCACAATCACAGACAACGTTCACCAAGCAATCAAGCGGAAAAAAAGAAAAATAACAAACTGATTTGACGAAGAAGGTATACTTATTATGAGTATAAAAATGTATTTGATGTACCCTTTCTTGTCTCCGCTATAGCATAAGGCTATACCGAGTCGATTCTCAGGGAGAGCTAGCGATGGAAGCGTTACGAATCGTAGTGAAGTTGTTAAACGAGAATTCTTCTATGCAAATAAAAATAGTGAATCAAATGAAAAAGAAACTAAAGAAAGGTGGTTATGTTCATGGTGGAAAAGTTGGAAAAGAAATCAAGAGTGGATTTGGTATTCACAAGAAAAGAAAAGGAAACTTAAAGAAGAAGCATTCCATGACTAGCTTACCTTACTACCTTACCAATACTTACTAAACTCCGTGATAGTGAAGGCTTGCCTCATGTTGTCACTCCATCGGCGTGGATTCGTCTCGCGTGTTGATCTAATTACTTTCTCACTTGTCGAATGAGTGATTTAACCCATCGGAGAAGAGAAGATCATACAACTTGCAAGATGAACAAAAGCAATCACCCATGAGTTAGTGAAGATGGCAAGGCTAGTGGTTAGCTAGTACATGGTAGGAAAATTAGCTACAAGCCATTAGAGAAGTAAAACAAAGCATGAAGTAAATTTGCAAGGAATTAAAGAAAGCAATAAAGAAAGCAATTAAAGAAAGCACATAAACTAGAATCAAGCTCAAGTAGAGGAAGGAGAATGGATCAATCCTTGTTGCTTCAAGTGTCACCCTTGATTACACGAGCTCTCTCTCTCTCACAATCTCTCTCTTTTACAATGAATTCTAGGGAAGAAGAAGAGGGATCTAAAGAACTAAACCTAGAGAAAAACTAAACAAAATTACAACAACTAATGAATTCTCCTCTCTTCTCCATTCTGTCTCAGCTCGCAGGTCCAAGGTCTCATATTTATAGCCCCAGGTGAAGCTTCGAGAGCCCAGGTAGTTACCACAAAATCCGGGATCCTAACTGTTTACAACTGCCGCAGATTCTCCAGATCCCAGAGAACTGGCGGCAAAATCTGGGCCGTTGAGCCCAGATTTTCTGGTGAGATCTTCTTGTTAGGTGGTTAGCCACGTGGACTATCTGGATTCTTCTTTGGGCGCGCGGATCTTTCTGAATCTGATTTGAAATCTTGGCTCTTATCTTTAATCTTTGATTAATTACTTTAATTATTGCTAATTAAAGTGATTATTGGCTTTCTCTCCATTAGAGTGTGTACCTGCAAATATGTAGAGAAGATGAGTAAAAATCATATATTTATTAACAAAATGCATGGGAATAATGAGGTAAAATATGCAATATTGGATACCAATCACACCCCCACACTTATTCTTTTGCTCGTCCCGAGCAAAAAACAAAGAAAAAGAAAAGAAAATCCTAATTACCAATTTTATTACACCACTTTCGCAGGTGACGCGATTGCACTGAGCGTGTGCAACAAGCCGTTAAACCTCTAGGTTACCCTAGAGGAGGAGTGTTGTCTCCTGAGGGTTTTCAGCGGATTACACCCACAAAATCCATAAAGAAAGAAAACAATGTTAATGTTTTGAAAACGCATTTTGAATAAGAGACATGTTTACGGACTATTTTTGCAAAAATCTAAGTGATCCTAGGTCATAAGTCCACCTATAATTATTCCTTCTTTAAACTTAGTATCCATGCAAGATCTTGTCTTCAATTAAGGTAAGAATTCAAAATTGGATTGAATACTTTATCTTTCATAAAACCTAGATAATATGCACACCGTGACAGTGAAGATTTCTGGGATTTCAACTCCAACCATCAAGCCATTTATTTATTTATATATATATATATTTTTTTCTGCTTTTTTCTTCCCTTAGTTTAGGCTTTCTAGTTTACCCTTGTAGCGAGCCTTTAACCGATGACTCCCAAACCAGACGGTCTTAGGGCACCAGATGAGAAAACATCCCTCGGGTTTAAGGTCTCGAGTAAAAAAGGCCACAAAACTAAAGGGGATTATTTATTTCCTTTACCACCGTTAGGCGTGAATAATCATGCTTCTTGAGGCACGATTGTCCAGCTTAATAGGTGATGTTTTATTTTTATATATATATATATATATATATATATATATATATATATATATATTTTATTTATTTTTTTTTCTTTTTTTTTATTTATATGGCATTTTTGGTCTTTGTCTCCATCCCAAGAAATGTGTAAGTGTAAAGTGCATATTATCTAAGGCAAAAAATTTAAGATAAAAATATCTCACCAATTTTACTTACTTAGCCTATAATCTCAAACAAGATCTATTATTTCAACTAGGTTTAAGATGTCATAATTAAGGCTTTCTTAATTCCTAAGATACATCTTAATTTTCTTAAAATAGATCTAAACTTTGTCTTTTATTTCAAAAAGTTTTTATTTTTTTTATTTATTATTATTTTTTTAATTTTTCTAAAAGAAAAGTCAAATCTAAAAAGAAAGTGGAAAATCTAGAAGAAAGATAAAAGACCTAAAAAGAAAATAAAAATCCTAAAAAATAAAAATCCTATAAAGAAATAAAAAGTCCTATGTTAGTACATACCCCCCCATACCTATCTCATGCATTGTCCTCAATGTATGCAAGATAAAAATGATGCATGAAATAGGTAAGGTAAAAAGTCACTCCCTCCTCCTCTTTGGACCAGCAGTAGTACTGGGTCCAGCTGACTGTGATCTCCTCAGCGTTGCCTCAATATCATCTAACCTGGAGGATAACCTGGATGATTCCTCCTCCACCTTCTTTCTCAACCTCACCTGACCCCTAAAAATTTTCTTCATGCCCTTCCAAATGGTGGACATGAAAGTTCGTGACTCTACTGGGGGTTCCTGCCTCCAAAACTCCGGTTCATCTCATCATCAAGACTCTCCTCAGAGGAGGACTCTACATGCTCGGTATGGACAGTAGGAGTCCAGACTGCGTGTAAACAACAATTATAAGAACTAGTAGGTCTTTCCGGGGCAACAAACACTCTATCAAATGAGTCAAATACATCGTCTGGTAGGAAAGTCCTACACAGACGTGTAATCAGGATGGGGTGTGAGTATTTGGCACCTCGTGTGCGTGAAGAGTTGGCTAGAAGTGCATGGAAGATGACCTTGTTCAAACAAACCGAGTGTTGACGTGTCATTAAGTCATGTATAATCTGTAACACTGGTCTGTTGAAAGAGGAGGCGTGGTCTAGCCCTAGAATGTTTCGTTGGATCCAACGTCCAACGCAGTGAATATTTCTAAATGTCGTACTGGCTTTGAGCCCACGATCCAACTCAGTACAACGAGCCCCCATAATAGTCATATACTCAATCAACGGGAGAGGCTCGATGTGGTGTGTGATGGTTGGGACAGAGGTGACTTCCTCAAGAAGAGGAAGCGTGATGAACAAGTCTCCAGTGGGCATGTGTGTAGTGAACTGGTATGTTTGTGAATCAATTGATGCATGGTCTATGTGTGTGTAAAACATGGTCACCAAATCGGGACAATAAAAAGCATCAGCCTCAGTGTTGTCATACACTAATGAATACCAATTCCAGGCCCTAATTCGGTCTAAAAACACATGTCCATAACCATTTGCATTACTCAAAAGCTGCCCAAAATCTTTCTCAATAAAATAGATGGTGCCATACTAGGAATTTAAGATCAAAGCGGGAAAAAGAAGAGATTTAGAAGTCGAACCACCCCCGAAATTCGTGGGGGGTAGAATTTTAATCTCTGCAGTGGGTTTGGAAAGCTCTGAATAAGGATGTAGCACCAGATCACCAACAAGCACTGGAAATCGATCGGAGCAGAATTTTTCTGGGCGCAGGAGGCTTTGATTTTGCCGCAGATTCCTGTCTGGAGTCGCAGACTGGCGGCAGAATAGTGAGATCTGGGGAGGAGAAAAGGTTCAGAGTGCGGCGCTTTTGAGAGGAAGTTGGAGATCTGAGAAAACGTTTGCTTGAGGGAGGAAGTGTGTGGAATGGGGGTTTTTTATAGGAGGGAAAAATCAATAGGTTTCCACTTCTATCCCTAAGTCAAAAGGATTTTTACCACATTGGAATATGTAGCTTTGAAAAGGGAAGTTTGACTCCTAGGAATTTGGAATGACCTAAAACTTAGGAATTCTTGAAAGATGGAATTTGAGGAAACCTAGGAAATTTTGAATTTGGAAAGTGTGGAAACTCCTTTATAAAAATCCCTTCTTTATTTTTATTTTTATTTTTAATTTTTTTTAATTTCTAAAAGAAGTGTAAAAGAAGGAAAATCTAAAAAAATCTAAGTTAGTAAAGAAGGAGAAAAATTACCATAAGGTGGTGGTTCCGGTGGTGGTCTGATTGGTCCACGAAACATGGCCCAATCATTATTACGTTGGGTTTTGCAGAACCCACCAAAAATATCAGGAATATGACCCATTAAAAAGATAAATCCATTAAGGATCTTTATTAAATACATGACCCCATCTAATTTCCATTTTTTCCAAATAATTTCGGAGTCAAATTTATCAATCACCTTGTCCAAGAACAGAGTATGAAAAAATGGAATGATTGATTTGGACTTGGGAAATAATGGAACTAATACCGACTCAGGAAAAATACTTCGGTTAAGTAAAGATTCGGGAGTCGAGATCGGTTCAGGAAGTGGGTCCAAATCAAAGAGATAAAGCTCAGGTCCACATTCATTTCCCCATGATGGAATGTGACTATCTAAGATTGGTGATTCAAGTTCAGGAGGGATGGGAATCAAAACTGACTCTAGAATGTTACTCAAATTGGGTAATATAATCGGAGTCAATAATGATTCAGGTATTTGAACTAAATCACAAACTTGAGGGTCAAAGTCACATTCCACATTGAGTTCAATCTCAAAAAATGAAGAACTTGCCAATTTGTCAATGGGATTTTCAGAAGTGTGGGGGTGTGATTGGTACTGGATCCAATACTGACTCGGGAAATGAAGTGAAATCATGTGAAGACACTAGAGTCATAATTGAATCAGGAAGTAGAGTTGAATCATCTGGTGAAAGTTCAGGATCATAATCATGTTCAAGTTAAATTTCAGGGAAGGGAAAACTTGCCAAAATGTCAATTGGATCTGAAGTTTGGACAAGTTCATTTGTAGGAGATGAAAAACTTGCCAAAATGTCAATGGGATTTGACGTTGGACAAGTTCAATTTTAGGAAATGAAAAACTTGCCAAAATGTCAATGGAATCTGAAGTTTGGACAAGTTCAGGTGGTTGTGCTGAAATTGAATCTTGATTTCCAAAACAACATGACTCTTTGACAGAATGGTTAGTGACATTAGAAATAGGATGAGAATGAAGAGTTTGGATCATCAAATCTATGTCACGGTTACGATCATTTCGAGCATGAGTCAGGAATTCAAGCATCTTTTCACAATTCATTTGTTCATCATTTTGTTGAAAAGATGAAGAATTGTTTTGGAATTGGTGATGAAATTGTGAGTCAAAACTGTGTGGTGATGGAAGAGTGGACTCACACAAGAAATCTTTACTCGTTTCCATGACAAATGGTTGTTCATTAGGAAAAGGTGGAACTGAGTAAGACTCTTGAAAATACTGTGGAATTGGAGGGGCAAATGTTTCGTGAAATTGTTGCTCGGCTCTCTGTAGATTGGCTTCTAAACTCCTCAGTAACTCAGATTTTTCTTCAAATGGAGGTTCAGAAAAAGGAGTGTATGAAGCGGAATCGGGACATGAATATTGTGGACAAGGTGAATATGGTGGACAAGGAATTTGAGAATTTGACTCGGGGTACGTGAATCCCCAATTACTCGGTGAAGAGTTGAAATTATTTTGGAAATTATAGTTATTAGATGGGGGGTATGGGTCATATTGATTCGGATAAGGCCAACCCGGTGTATTTGGTTGGTGCATATTATAAAACGCCGAGTTGGAATTATCCGAATATGGTGTCGGTGTGAAATATGGATTATTATTAGGATAGAAAGAATTGTTGAATGCCATATCACACAAAAAAAATCACAAACAAAAAAAAAAATCAAACAACAAACAAAAAAGAAAGAAAAAAATCAAAACCAAGCAAAAGAATGGTTGACCTAGACCTAGACGACTCCTAACTGATTAGATCATCCACGGGAGGTTTAGTGTAGACGTAGACCACAAGTTAATCAGCCAGGAAGGGCAAGGTTGGTGGGAGGTTTTCCGTCAGAGACGTTCCTTAATTAAGTAACCAGCAACCTTCGGGCTTTCGGCCCTCAATCCCTTTCCTAGACACTGATTTTGCAAGAGTCTATTTCCAACACTTTTCCCCCTTAGGATAATCTCCTAGATGAGTCCGAGATGTCCCTAGGGGCCAACGTCTATTTTTTTATTAAATTAGGCTTCGGTTAGTGAGTGCTTGGGAAAATGATTTTCGGGCTAAGGAAAGGGTAATGAAATCCCCCACCTTATCTTATTTACGGGATATGCCCTTAGAATTTATTTGTGCAAGTGTACAAGAAATATCACTAAGATTCACTCAAAGCATGAAAATCAAGCAAGAGACGATTCCTAGTCTATATGCAATGCGAAACGTACCTTGCCTCCAGCACTCTTCAACAGTAAAAGTAAAGAATTGAAAGACACGTGCCTAGAATGCAAATGTCTAAACAATTTTTAACAATTTCAACCAACTTTTTACTGTTTTTTAATTAAGCAGGAATAAGGTGAAGAATACAGAATTTCAGGTATATCAGCAGCTGTGTTTTGCAGACCAGAGGCCCTGCAGAAATTTTATCAGAAGTTCACTCCTTATTGCCGCAAATCTGCGGCAAAATCCAGAAATTGCGGCAATTTGGAGGGATCCTGGTCTCTGCTTTCGAGAGCAGAGGCCCAGGTCCACTTGTATGTCACTGCAATGCAAGATTTTCTGTTTCTTCAACCTGTAACCTGCAACAGAGAAGAAGAATCGTTTAGTACTTCACTTTAAACCAAAAAAAAACGTTGCTCTCCCCGCAACGGCGCCAAAAATTGATTAGACGAAGAAGGTATACTTATTATGAGTATAAAAATGTATTTGATGTACCCTTTCTTGTCTCCGCTATAGCATAAGGCTATACCGAGTCGATTCTCAGGGAGAGCTAGCGATGGAAGCGTTACGAATCGTAGTGAAGTTGTTAAACGAGAATTCTTCTATGCTAATAAAAATAGTGAATCAAATGAAAAAGAAACTAAAGAAAAGGTGGTTATGTTCATGGTGGAAAAGTTGGAAAAGAAATCAAGAGTGGATTTGGTATTCACAAGAAAAGAAAAGGAAACTTAAAGAAGAAGCATTCCATGACTAGCTTACCTTACTACCTTACCAATACTTACTAAACTCCGTGATAGTGAAGGCTTGCCTCATGTTTTCACTCCATCGGCGTGGATTCGTCTCGCGTGTTGATCTAATTACTTTCTCACTTGTCGAATGAGTGATTTAACCCATCGGAGAAGAGAAGATCATACAACTTGCAAGATGAACAAAAGCAATCACCCATGAGTTAGTGAAGATGGCAAGGCTAGTGGTTAGCTAGTACATGGTAGGAAAATTAGCTACAAGCCATTAGAGAAGTAAAACAAAGCATGAAGTAAATTTGCAAGGAATTAAAGAAAGCAATAAAGAAAGCAATTAAAGAAAGCACATAAACTAGAATCAAGCTCAAGTAGAGGAAGGAGAATGGATCAATCCTTGTTGCTTCAAGTGTCACCCTTGATTACACGAGCTCTCTCTCTCTCACAATCTCTCTCTTTTACAATGAATTCTAGGGAAGAAGAAGAGGGATCTAAAGAACTAAACCTAGAGAAAAAACTAAACAAAATTACAACAACTAATGAATTCTCCTCTCTTCTCCATTCTGTCTCAGCTCGCAGGTCCAAGGTCTTATATTTATAGCCCCAGGTGAAGCTTCGAGAGCCCAGGTAGTTACCACAAAATCCGGGATCCTAACTGTTTACAACTGCCGCAGATTCTCCAGATCCCAGAGAACTGGCGGCAAAATCTGGGCCGTTGAGCCCAGATTTTCTGGTGAGATCTTCTTGTTAGGTGGTTAGCCACGTGGACTATCTGGATTCTTCTTTGGGCGCGCGGATCTTTCTGAATCTGATTTGAAATCTTGGCTCTTATCTTTAATCTTTGATTAATTACTTTATTATTGCTAATTAAAGTGATTATTGGCTTTCTCTCCATTAGAGTGTGTACCTGCAAATATGTAGAGAAGATGAGTAAAAATCATATATTTATTAACAAATGCATGGGAATAATGAGGTAAAATATGCAATATTGGATACCAATCACAAACAAGAAAAGGAAAAACACTCACAAGCTACCTAGGATATCTGGACCTAGACGACTCCTAACTATTCAATGAACCGAAGAAGGTTGTTGCTCGAGTCAGACCACAGCTAATCAGCCAGGTGGGGGCAAGATTGGTGGGAGGTATCCGCGCAGAAGCGACGGGCCTAATTAAGCCAAACCACCAGCCTTCGGGATCTCGCCCCTTAATCCCCAACCTCAGACACCGATGTCCAACCTCAGTCGATCTCTTAACGAGTCCGGATGTCCCTAAGGGCCGACGTCTATCAATTTTTATTAAAAAGCTTTGGATTGTGAGTGCTTGGAATCTGATTTTTGGTCCAAGGAAGGATGATTAAATTCCCACCTTATCTTGTTATTGGGTGGTGCCCTTAAGATCAGTTTGTGCAAGTGTACAAGATATGTAAACAAGATTCACTCAAAGCGATGTAAATCAACCAAGAGATGAGTCCTATTCTAAATGCAATGCGAACGTACCTTGCTCCCGCACTCTTCAACAGTAAAGTAAATGAATTGAAAAGACACGTGCCTAAAATGCAAACGTCTAATCAATTTTTGAACTTTTTCAACAAATGTTTTACTGTTGGTTTATTAGCAGGCTCTTGGTGATGGCATACAAGAAATAAAGTTTGCAGAAAACTATAATTTTGCAAAGCAAGCAGCCCGGCAAAAAGCCAGTCAGTAGTGAACTCCTTTTTGCCGCGGATCCGCGACCAAAGCCGAGGAAACGCGGCAATCCAGAGGGTGCTTGGTCCCTGCTTTCTAGAACAGAGGCCTAAGACCACTTATATGTTACTGCAATCTTTTCTCCTGCTTTTCCTGACCTGTAACCTGCAACAGAGAAGAAAATTCATTTTAGTTCCAAAATTCAATAAAAACCGTTACCCTCCCCGGCAACGGCGCCAAAAATTTGTTCGGAAGGATTAATTGTATTGAGAAAGGGTTTAGAGTAAACCGTTGATGTCCGTGAACCGATGATCAAGAACTTCGAATGTATATGCACGTTCACTTTACTCCTTTCGAATCACCGTTCGTAGCATAAGCTAGGACGGGTCGTATCCGCAGGGAGGGTTAGCAATAGAAGCATTCAGGTTTTATATTGAAATTTTAGTGAAGAAAAACAAAGGTTCTTCTTTGTTTTAAGAAATAAAAAGCAAAACGATGTGGAAAGTGAGTGAAAATCTTTGGTGGTTGTGTAAAGGAAAAGAAGAAACGAAAATAAAGATGGAAGGAAAACGGAGATATTTGAAAAGAGAAAGTTTTCAGAAGAAAGGTTTTTTTAAGTATGATAGAAAGAGAAGCCATGACTAACTAACATTCTAATTTACTAACTTACTACTCTCGTTGGGTGATACATGCCTCATATGGATTCATCAGCAATGGAGTGTCTTGCTTTGCCAAGTCCTTGTATTGTCCCATGTTGAAGGTGTTTCTCATCTAGGCTAGTTGCCTCCTTGAATCATTGGCTCCCTAAATAGATTTTCAACAGTGGAACAAGGATGGTCACTCTTAAAGATGCTAAGAAAACATACAAGAGTCATTAGTCCATCAAAGCTATAATAAAGCAAGCATGAAATAAGAAACTTGTAATGTAGTCATTGGCATAGTGAAGTGCTCCATCTTCATGTTCCATCAAGGCACTTGTTCTAAAGACAAGGCTCTAAGTGAGGCTCACATGAATCATATGGAGGGGGAACATAGCATTTGCAAAGAATAAAAAGCAACTCATCTTCATTGGAGGTAAGATAGACTTGTAGTTTGCAAGACTAAAAGAAAAAACGCATCCAATGAATCATATAAAGTAGCAATCACCCAAGAGTTAGTAGTTAGTAAAATTAAAAGTTAGTTAGTCATGTTAATGAATTAGCTAGACATGAAAATAAAGAACAAGCAATAGTTCATTGTAGAAGTTAAATAGAAGAATGTAAAAGCTTTAAAGAAAATAGTGCACTAGAACAAGAAAAGATTGGAAGATTGAAAGCTTGATCCTTGTATTGCGTTATCACCGTCTCCAATTACAAAGGTCACTCACTCTCACTCTCTCTTTTCTGAATTCTAGAAGGAGAAAAAGAAAATTACATAAGAGACTAAAAGAAAAACTTAGAGAAACCCTAACAATTCCCCTATAAACAATGCTCTTTTCTCCTCTTCGATTACAGAGGCCCTAGGGGTCTATTTATAGTCTTCATGAGAGGAAGTCATCCCACCTCAGCTCCGGATCAAACGCTGAAGTAACGGCCAGAAGAGTGCCGCGGTTCCGTGGCAAGTGCAGCGTTTCCGCGGCCGTTTCTTGGCCGCTGCGCTAGCAGATTTTTATGCCTTTCTGTTGTATCTCATATCCCCAGTTGGATCTTGTAGAAACTGAGAATACGCTTTGGATCTGTTCAGACTTGGGCTTTTCTCTTGTGGGCTTCTAAATTTTTCATTAATTCCTCAAAAATCACAATTGTTGGGCCTCCTTCTCCATTAAACATTGGATCTAAAAAAAGAGAGAAAAAAGCAGTAAAAATCCAATATTTATTCAGATAAAGCATAGCATGGTGGTAGAAAATGATGCATAAATGACTCCAATCAGTCGCAGGGACGTAACCGATTGAGAAGCCACCAAGCTCAAAATTTGTCATTCAGAGGTGACGAACTGGACATAATGACAAAGAAATAGTTCCTACTGGACTGAAAGGTGAGACTTGGCTATCTGTCGGTTTAGAGGTCGTAGGGACGTAACCGATTGAGAAGCCACGAAGCTCAAAATTTGTCATTCAGAGGTGATAAACTGGACATGATGGCAAAGAAATAGTCCCTACTGGACTGAAAGGTGAGACTTGGCTATCTGTCGGTTCAGAGGTCGCAGGGACGTAACCGATTGAGAGGCCACAAAGCTTAAAACTTGTCATTCAGAGGTGACGAACTGGACATGATGACAAAGAAGTAGTCCCTACTAGACTGAAAGGTGAGACTTGGCTATCTGTCGGTTCAGAGGTCGCAGGGACGTAACCGATTGAGAAGCCACCAAGCTCAAAATTTGTCATTCAGAGGTGATAAACTGGACATGATGACAAAGAAATCATTCCACTGGGGAAAATAAGACTTGATTATTAACTCCATGGGGATTTTGATATCTCCTTCGGATGTTATTTAGATAAATTGTCAGAGGTATATTGTTAACGTGACAACCAGAAAAGTCTACTGAGGACTGATTATTAGAAACCCGCTGGGGAGTTAGGAAATGAATCCCATAAGAGATTACATGTCATAGGTGTCGTTAACGTGACAAAAAGAACTCCGTGGGGATTTGTAAAGCAATTTGTCAGAAGTGTGATGTTAACTTGATAAGGATTCATTTACTGTTGAGGTTCTTGAACATATAGTAATTGAGTAGACCTGTAGTTCTATTGAAGAGAATGAATACCTTTATATGTTGTCTTACCATTCCATGGATGGGAATTGGTAAGTAATTTTGGAGAGGGAATCAAATGGGAACAGGTCCCATAGGATTTTTAGCAAATCCTCAGCTGTCAACGAATTTGATATGCCTTTACCAACTACTGTTTGAGTCGGCTAGCCATGCTATTTCCCTCAGCACGATGAGTTATTGAGGACTTATGTTTGGCTTAGAGGCCAACATTTTCCCCTATCTTTAACCGCGGAATTAAATGGGAACAGGTCTCTTGAGATTTTTAGCAAATCCTCAGCTGTCAACGGATTTGGTATGCCTTTACTAACTACCGTTTGAGTCGGGATAGCCATGCTATTTCCCTCAGTATGATGAGTTATCGAGGAGTTATGTTGGGCTTAGAGGCCAACATTTTCCTCTATCCTTAACTGCGGAATCAAATGGGAACAAGTCCCTTAGGATTTTTAGCAAATCCTCAGCTGTCAACAGATTTGGTACGCCTTTACCAACTACCGTTTGAGTCGGGCTAGCCATGCTATTCCCCTTAGCATGATGAGTTATCGAGGACTTATGTTGGGCTTAGAGGCCAACATTTTCCTCTATCCTTAACCGTTAGAGGTGTTGGATTATTTGGTTACTGTATTTGTAACCTTGATTCTTCTTTGAGACAGCCAGTGTACGATCAGCTCTACGCTAGTTTAAGGTTGTATGATCTCGTTTAGAGAAAGAGAGGGGCGCTCCTCTTGCATATCTTTGATTTGAAGGTCTTGATCAGAGGTGTAATGTTAACTTGATCATGAAAAGGATCCTATCAAGGATAATACTTCTTTAAGAACTTGCCGTTAATTGGCATCATGAGTAAATCACCTTCTGAAGTCATAAGGCGATACGCTCTGTTTGAATAGACTGTTTCTATTACAAACGGTCCTTCCCATTTGGGCTGAAATTTGCCTTTGGTTTTGTACGTCTTGATCATCGTCAGACGGTTAAAACCAAATCTCCTTTCTGGAAGACTCTTTGCTTAACCTTCTTATTGAAGGCTCTTGAGATTCGGACTTGATACAACTCAATATGTTGCTGAGGTTGTAACCGTTTCTCATCTAGGGCTTCGAGCTCTTGGAGTCGTAATCGATCATTGTCCTCCTTTGTCATCTTAGTCATCAAAGCGACTCGTAATGACGGCATCTGAATTTCTAACGGTATGACTGCTTCGCATCCGTATACCAGGGAAAAAGGCGAATTGCCTGTGGAGGCCTGAACCGTGGTTCGGTAGGCCCAATGACATTCACTAAGCTTCTCATTCCTGTCTCGCTTATTTGATGAAACAAACTTTTTGAGTAGCTTAATGATTGTCTTGTTGAATGCTTCCACCAAGCCATTAGCGGTAGGATTATAAGGAGTTGATGTCACGTTCTGAATCCGGTACTTATCACAGAACCGATAGAATACCTGGCTTGCAAACTGGGGACCATTATCATGGATGATCCGCCTAGGGACATCAAATCGATGGATGACATGGTGTTTGATGAAATTAATCACGTTAGAAGTTTTAACTTCAACCAGTGGTATAGCTTCTGCCCATTTTGAAAAGTAATCGGTTATCGCTAGGATAAACCGGTGTCCTTTTGTCGAAGAAGGGCTGATTGGCCCTACGATATCGATTCCCCATGCTTCAAATGGCCATGAAGCAATGGTTGGATGGAGCAACTCTGAGGGCTGATGTTTGAAGTGTGCATGGATTTGGCAGGCCTTACACCTCCGTGCATATTGGATGGCATCGGCTATCATGGTTGGCCAATAATATCCAAGCCTGTTTAATCAGTCCTTAAGTTTTGGACCTGGTTGATGAGCTTCGCATATGCCGTCGTGTGCTTATTTGAGCACTTCCTGTGCCTCTGAATTAGAAAGGCAACGGAGGTGGACACCATCACATGAACGACGGTAGAGCGTCTTTAGTGTCGGATCATAGTAGAAGCGGAGAGACCTTCGTTTGATAGATGCCGCTTCTTTGGGGTTGTCCGACAGCAGACCATATAAAGCAAAGTCGATGAAGGGAAATCGCCAATCTCTTGGCTCAAGATCCGTTGAGATATTATAGACCTCTCTTGTTCTTAACATATGTTTAGAGCTAACAAGATGTCGAGTTGCCACTGTAAGGTGATACTCGGTATTGACTGGCAAGGCTAGCGTAATTACTAATGCAGCCAGAGCATCCGCCTTAGTATTTTGAGATCGAGACACGTACCCGATGTAAAAGCCATTAAATAAATTAGCCATTTCGATGACTGCGTGATGGTAAGGCACCAAGTCTTCATGACGGACCTCGTATTCGCCTTTAACCTGATTGACAACCAGTCTTGAATCTCCGTAAGCTTCAAGATAGCGTACCCCCATTTTGTGGGGGAGCTGAAGACCAATGAGTAGAGCATTGTATTCTGTCACATTGTTGGAGCATGATTCCGTCAAAGAAAATGCTCTAGGAAGGACATGATTTTTTGGTGAGAAAAATACAACCCCCACACCGGCAATAATCTTTCCTTTAGGCCCTATTCGTGATGCTCCATCAAAGAACATCTGCCACACTTCATCTTCTGAAGTTATATTAGATTCAAAGACTTCATCTGGAATGTCTTCATGAAGTTTTGAGCTTTCCAGAACCGGATGAGCAGCTAAGAACTCTGCAAGTGCCTGGCCTTTAACCGCCTTCTGAGGGACAAAGAGTATGTCGTACTGAGACAAAAGAAGCGCCCACTTAGCTAATCTTGAATTCAATGATCCTGGTTTCATAATGAGGAGACGCAAAGGATTCACTCTGGAAATGACATGTATGGTTTGACCGACTAAATAATGTCGTGTCTTCTGAACGGCAAAGATAAGAGCTAAGCATTCCTTCTCAATAGGATTATATCGAGACTCCGCTCCTATCAGAGTCCTGCTCAGATAATAAATGGCTTGTTCGTGCCTATTGTCGTCTTTTTGAGCAAGCAGGACACCAAGAGAATGATCCATAGCTTTCACATAAAGCAGGAATAGTTTCCCTGATGTAGGAGCTACTAAGACTGGAGGTTTTGTAAGATATCTTTTGATATCTTCGTAAGCTTCTTGACAAGCTTGATCCCATACAAAGAAACACCCTTTTTCATGAGTCAGGTGAACGGTTGACAGCGGCCCGAGAGATTTGTGATAAATCATCTGATATAAGCCAGTCTACCTTGCAAGCCTCTAAGTTCTTTGAGATTCCTAGGTGGATGCATGCTTTGAATGGCTTTGACCTTGTCCGGGTTAAGATGAATTCCTTTTGATGTAACAATAAATCTAAGGAATTTGCCACTCGAAACCCCAAGAAGGATTTTCTCAGATTCATCTTCAGTTTATGATCCCGTATTATGTCGAGCATCGTTCTCAAGTCGCGAAGATGGTCATTCTTATTGCGGCTTTTGACACTAATGTCGTCGACATAACATTCTACCATTTTTCGGAGATGATCACAGAAAATTGTATTCATCGCCCGCTGATAGGTTGCTCCCGTGTTCTTTAATCCGAAGGGCATCATGGTGTAGCAGTATACCCCCAATGGCGTCTGGAATGAAGTATGCTTCTCGTCCTCAGGATACATCTTAATCTGATTGTACCCTGAAAAGACGTCCATAGAAGACATTCTTTCGAATCCATAGGTATTGTCAGTAGTGGGAATTCATCTTTAGGACGGCATTGAGATCACGGTAGTCGATGCAGATCCGTATTTTCCCATCTTCTTGAGAACAAGAACGATATTAGCAACCCAATCTGGATGTTGTTCCTCCCGTGTGAAGCCACATGCAATGAGCTTATGAACTTCGACTTCAATAGCCTCCATAATGTTCGGACGAAACCGGCGTTGCTTGCTTGACTGGCTTGGCGTCAGGTCTGATGTTCAGATGATGCATGGCTACTTGTGGATCAAGTCCGGGCATGCCTTCGTAGCTCCATGCAAAGACATCTATATACTCCTTTACGTGATTGCACATGATGGCATTCAGGGCAAGAAGACTGAGTGTCATCTTTAGGGATTTCTGGGATATATGTCAGGAATGATTCTGAGTTAGCCAGTGCATCTCTGAGTGCTTCTCTTTCTCTTTTGAGAGACGAAAGAGCTCGTGTATGGTGATACGAGCTTGGATCTGGGCCAATATGTCAAAACGAAAGGGCATGTTAAGCCCTGGGCCTGAAGGCTTCTTCAGGACATGGTCGAACCAGACTTCTCTCTGCTTCTCTTTTTCGGTCGTCAGGAGCGGAGCTGGTGTGGATATTTGTACTAACGTTGTCTGCTGTTGTGTCTCGTCAGTAGCTTTCTCATACTGCTTTAAGTATGATTTCCTGGATCGAGTACCTGTCGGTTGAGGTACATCAGCCTGCGTTGTGCAAGCGTGCTTTTCTCCTTCAGAATCGCTGAGAGAAGCGGATGTGAGATTGCCATCATCCGCCAGGATGGAGATAACATTGCAAGATTTGCTCTTCGACTTGGATTTCTTCGAATCCCATTGTTCATCTTGGACAAGGTCTGGGTGTATCCGCATGATTTCCCTATTTTCTAGTGTCAAGGGAACAAGACCTTTAATCTCTTGAGTTTTAGCTGCAGGATGATTCACTTCCAGTCGTGGTGTAGGGATTGGAAAGGTCCCGTCAGGAACTGTGACTTTCGGGGTTTTGCCGAACTCGAGGGTTACCACGTTTGCAGTGACTTTCTTTTGCTCTGACTTCAGAGTCAGGACTTCGGCATCGACCAAAGCTTGAATCTTGTCTTTGAGGACAAAGCATTTATCAGTAGGATAATGAACCATCCTATGAAAAAGGCAATACTTGGGATTGTTCGTGCGTCCTATTTCATTAAGATGCCGAGCATCTGGTAGCTTCAACTTATTTGCTTTGTGGAGTAAATGGAATATTGGGACAACCTATTCGTCCTTGAAGGAGTACTGTTTCGGAGGAAACTTAGACTCCTGATTATTGAAGCCGCTCTTCTTGGCCTTCGACTGAACATCCCCTGATAATTCAATGGACATAGTCTCTTTCCCTTTGGCTTGAGAAGACTGTGCCATGTCGCCACGTCCCTTACTATTCATACCCTATTTGCCTTTAGGGGTGGATGGCTCAAACTTTTTAGCTGACTTTTCGGCTATCTCAGCTTGTTCGACCAGTTCTTTTCAGGTATGGGCTTTGACGGCTCTCATGCGAATTTTTACTTGGTCTAAGAAGTTATGCCTGCATGTCTGTAAGAGCATGGGTAATGGCATCCCTGCTGGGCACATCAGAGATAAGTTTTTGAACTGCTCAATGTAGTCATGGACAGATTCGCCCTTCTTCTGTATGGTAGAGAGAAGTTTGTCCATGGTTACCTCGGTATTGTCCTCATAGAAACGGGAAAGAAATCGGGTTTCCAGGTTGATTCAGGAATTGACAGAGCCGGAGGGAGACTTCAGAACCAGTCAAATGCTACCCCCTTTAACGTGCCAATGAACAGTCTTGCCATGATAGCATCATTGTCTATAACATTACCGGTCTGAAATCGAAAATAGTAGATGTGCTGGTTTGGCGAGCTCTTACCATCATACGTATGTAATGTTGGTGGTTTGAACTTTGGTGGGTATGGTACTGAATCTCATTCCAGCAGGTAAGGACGGACTGACCCTACTTTGTTTAGTTCATCCCTCTGAGTTAGGGATGCAATCTGAGCTTGGATGCCTTTAAGAACTTCAGCGTCCATAGAAGAACTTTTCTTTGACTTCTCAGCCTTTGGTTGTTCATGGCTATGATGTTCTTCCTCGTCATGGTTACTCCCGGTATCATTATTATTCCGGTTACTGAGGAGTTGGGCGAGCATCTGTTGAATGTTGTCCAAAGCTTCTTGCTGGGCCTTGGAAGTCTGCTCCTGAGCTTCCAACCGTCAGCGGAGGTCATCATTACTGTTATCAGCCATGTTCACCATACCCTATCTGTTTGTACTGAGCTGACTGTTGCTGAGGAGGCATACTCACTGTCTTCGTCCTCTTCGTCAGACCATTGTAATAATCTCCTTATTGGTTCTGGTGAGGTTACTGTAGTTGAGGAGGTCGGCTGTTCATAATTGTAGGGTATTGCGACCCTAGATCTGGTATTTCAGAAGATACCTTCTTTGTGTACCAAGACTTCGCCAAGGCCCGGACTATAATCCGGATTTGGAGAACTGGAGGGAGTGGCATGCGACGCTTGTCTGTCCCTACGCAGCTCTCGTCCCCTTCCGATCATGTTAATGGATGCCGAGGGCAGATCTTGTGATACGCTCCTTTTGCGATGTTTTACCGGAGCTTGCACCGACAGTCGATCAAAAACTGATCGTCAGACTGGAGGAGTAGCAGGATTGGTCCTAGCCGGTAATGGACTGAGTGGTCTATCACCAACTGACACCCACTTGTTGGCAACAGGAGGGAGAAGTTCAGAATGGTCCCGACTTCCCTTTGCTTGTCAAGAATTCTCGTAAGTCAGACCCAGTCGGGCTCAAGTGGTTTAGCGCAGAGGCTCTGTTGGATCGCGGATAGGACGATGTCCTGTTCTTTTTATCACCGCAGAGGTGATTAGCACTAAATAGTGCTTTAGCTCTAGCTTCGCGGCTAAAAGCTTTGGAAATGCCCTTGGGTGCTGAAGCTGCATAAGCACCGCTATCAACACTTAGGGACGATCCCTTAGCCTCGCTGTGAAGAGCGAGGTTAGTACTTGAGGAAGTGGGGAGGGGAGCACGCTGTGGTGCTTTATCCGCTACCTTGCTGTAAAGGAGGTTAGCACCGGTGGATGCTTTAGTTCCAGCCTGGCGGCCGGAACTTCATGCGTATTCTGAGGTACTGTGTTTGCCACACCATCAGTAGCTTCTCTTATAAGAACGAGGCTTGCGCGAGGAGTTACTGCCCCAGAATTAGGTGAAGGTATGGTCGTCGTTGTAGCTTCGCGGCTGACAGTCTCAACGAAGCAGGCAGGCATCTTGCCTTTTTCTTCGCGGGAGAAGTGGACCTGTGGCGTAGCTACGCCTGAAACTTCATACAGAGCTTTCTGCTTTGGCCTCCACATCTGCTTAGGTTCGCAGGAAACCTGGCTAGCCACACGCGAGGCTGAAAGAAGTTGAAGGATTCTGCTTTCGGTTTCTGCTCTGAAACCTTGGCCATCGGACCTTTCTATGCTTTCGTGCATGGAGCATTGGATCACCCCCAGAGAGGAGTTCTTCGAATTTTCCTTGGTCGAAATGAACGGCTAGGTTTTCGAAGATAACAGGCTCAGGATTCTGACCCTTGCATTGCATGCCTGCTTCCTTGTTGCGCCAGAGGACCGTGGTAGGCTCGCAGGGAGCCTTATCTGTCTTCACAGAGACTTGCTTCGAAGATTTAGTCAGAGGGGCTCTGGTCACACCGACTTCCTTGAATTCAAAAGTAGACCCGAAGGTCTGTTCGTCGCATTGCGACACTTGATTCTCAACAGTGGAGAATTTTATCCCCAGCGGAGTCGCTATCTTGTTTTCCATTGATTTTGCGAAGGGGAAAACTTACAAAAAAAGGGGTCAAGGAGCTAAATTACAAGTATTCTTTGAAGTAAAAAGATTACAAGTAGATCTCCTTTGAGATTTCTGGGGAAGTATGCCGGTAGGAATCTGATCAGCGCGCGATCACTTTATCCCTTTGACGATGCGATCGATCAGCCAATCGGATTGCTGCCTGATGGGATTCCCTTCTCGCCTGGTTCGGGGAATCGGAGAACAGAATGTTGGTAGAACCCTCTTGTTACTTCTCAAACTGCCTCCAATTGGGAATTCCTTCTCGCCTGGTTTCAGAGATTCCTTAAGGGGGAGGAAGATCTTAGGGTATTAGCACCCTGATTAGAGAAGTAATTCTTTGAATTCTTGAAAGCAAGAGAGTAGATCTCTGTCTTTAGTCCTCTTCTCCTCTTTTTTCTAGCCTCTCTCTGTATATGTCTTCGTATGCCTCTGGTGGGCTATTTATAGGGAGAGCAGGGGTATAATTGTCCCTTGAAAGTCTTAAAACAGATTGAGTCAATCTATTTAAATCTGAAAATTAGCCTCGCCGTGAGGCTAGAATCAGCTTTTGCGAAGTTAGGAATAGCAGGTAATGTTGATCTCCTGATCCGCTTTGATTCTTCCAAATAACTGAAAGATCTCCCCTGATCTTCTTACTTGTTTTAGGAAAGTCAAGAGATTATGATAAACAACTGCCAAATTTGATCTCAGATTTGATCTCGATTAGATTTGATCTTGAATAGATTTGATCTTGAATAGATTTGATCTCATCTGGAGATTCAATTGGTCAAAGGTGACCATAAAAGACCCGCAGCAGATTTACTGCGTCGAGCTCGCAGCGGAGCTGGGGGAAGCGTCTGGAGAAGTTAGAAAGAAAGCTCTTCAGCGGAGTTGGATACTTTTGTGGCGAAGCTACCAATTAGCCTTCTGCGCAGCTGCATAGGATTTTGGGCGAAGTTAACCGCCTGCGGAGTTAACTGAGCATCTCTCGCTGCGGAGTTAACTGAGCATCTCTCGCAGCGAAGTTCACGAGGGAACTCTCTGCGATGCTAAGCAATTTCAGCTTCTCATGCGAGACTCATCTTGTGGGCTCGTGCGGGGCTAAGTGTTGAGCTAACTTAGTGTCCCTGGACCTGCTTGGGCCTTCTCACGAGCTTTTCTTGGTTTACTGTCTGCTTCGCTGGATTAGTAGAGTCCAAGTTGCTGATTCGTCCCCTTTGAGATCGGTGAAGAACTGGTCGTCAGCTTGTCTGCCACTTGTTTTTTGTAGATGTCAACAAGTTAGGCATTGTTCAAGCCAGTCAGGAATCTTGTCTTTTTTAGAGTGTCAATAGGAGCGTTTGCTCCCTCTATCTTCATACGCTCTCATAGGTTGGGTTTTGCCTATAAATACTGAGATTTTCAGAGCGTACAGGGGACAACCATGCAGAGATAGGATTTAGTCCACTTTTCCATTTTTTAGTGTAGGTTTTTGTTTTTCTTTTCATGTAATTTTCAGTTTTAATTTATATAAATCAGAGGAGATCAGAGTTTCATAGGAGAATGAGAACGAAGCTTGTGCTGAGAGTGACACCGGTGTAAGATTTTCTTCTTTTCTTTTATTGTTATAAAATCAAATCTGTAGTTTTCCTTTTGTATGTACTTTATTTTTGTTCTTCTACTTCTCTACTTTTCTTCTTTTGGTACCAATTGCTATCCAAGTGAGTCTTAAAGCATCGAAAGAGCCTTGCCTTTGCGAGTGCCACTGATAGCTCATGATGATGGATTTTGAGTTTCATTTTGTATCACTTCATAGTTGCAACGTCTTGATGATATAATGTGGAGGAGACGAGAATCAACTCATATGGGCTATACATTGATCGCCTCACTTCAAGGTAACTTCATTGCAAAAGATTCAAGGTAAGCATTTGGCCAAAGGAGGTAAGTAACTTTTAGAATCTTTTCTTTTTATTCTTTAGTTTAGAACACCACAGTCTACCACTTCTTTTATCACTCCTTTTCCATTTCTTTGTACATATCATTTCTAGTTTCTCCATCTTCTTAATCTACCATCTTCTTCCTAATTTAACTTTAACTCAATTTTTCCTTTTTCTTTAAATAACTAAAGAAGAACTTTAACTAAACTTTGTAGCCTAAAAGAGATCTTACTAAAAAGCTTCCATCGCTAGTCCCTCCCTGTGGATCACGACCCGCATAGCCACTTGCTATTACGGTAGAATTGAGTAACTTGAACTTTTCATTCTTAGATCTGAAATTCTGTATTCTTGTATGCAAGTTGACCTCAATCAGGCAAAAACCCACGTAGGAGAGCGTATGAAGATAGGGGAGCAACCGCTCCCCCTAACTCCCTAACAAAGCCGCAGATCCGCGGCAAATGCCGCGTTTCCGCGCTTTACTGTGGCCAGGTGGCCACAGCCGAGGGTGGAGCATCCAGGTTTCGGGATATGACTTTATCTTCAGCTGGATTCTCAGTTTTATCTCCGGAATTGTGACGAAACGGCCTTTGATCCTTGGCTTCAACGATTGATTTGTAGGGATTTGGTCTAACTGGTTTTCAACCGATCTGAACCGACCCGATCTGCCCTGATTTACTGAGTTCGAATTAATTCTGATTTAAATCAGAATTTGTGGGGCTTTTGGGCTCATTTCTATTCACTCTCCTTTAGGAATGGGCCTGCAAATAATTAAACAATAATTAGGAAAGAGCAGAGTTTATTTTATAATAAGTATGAGAATATGATAATGAATGTGCAATATTAGCGACCGATCACACCCCCATACCTATCTTTTGGTCGTCTTCGAGCAAAACAACTAAATAAAAAAATTATTAGACCACTTTTGTAGGTCACGAACCTGCACAAAAAAATACGGATTTTCAGATCTTATAATAAAACGTGCAAGTGCTCAATACTTCCGCTATAGCAAGTGGCTAATGCGGGTCGTGATCCACAAGGGAGGGTTTTGCGATGGAAGCGTTCATAGTTTTATTGAAATCGTTATAAAAAATAAGCGAAGATTCTTCTCTGTTTTAAAGTTATAAAAATGAAAAAGAAAGTTATAGTTAAAGTTAGAAGAATATGAAAGAGGAAAAGGTGGGAAAACACCCCCATACCTATCTTTTGCTCGTCCTCGAGCAAAACAACTAAACTATACTAAGGATTATTAGACCACTTTCGCAGGTCACACGATTGCACTGAGCATGTGCAACAAGCCGTTAAACCTCTAGGTTTCCCCTAGAGGACGAGTTTTGTCTCGTGAGGGTTTTCAGCGGATTACACCCACAAAATCCATAAAGAAAGGGAAACAAAGAGTTAGTATTTTCGAAAAGCATTTTGAAAGAGAAAAATATTTGGCACATAATTGTAAGATCTAAGCAATCTATAAGTTATAGGAAAACTTAATTTTTCATTCCTAAACTTAGTCTCTATTCAAAAATTTGTTATCAAATTAAAGTAAGGAGTCAAATTGTACTTCTCATCTAGTCTATTACTTTACCCTAAGTCATATGCACTTGTGACTGTGAAAATTTTGACTAAGGGTTCATTAATTCTAACTCTTATGCCTTATTTATTTATATATACTTTTTTTTTTTTTGTTTGTGGTATATTCCTTAGTTCTATTAGGCTTTCTAGTCTGCCCATGTAACGAGCCTCTAATCGATGACTCCCAAACCAAACGGTCTTAGGGCACCAGGTGAGAAAACACCCCCAAGGACTTAAGGACTCGAGCAAACAAGGCCACAAAACTAAGGATTTTATTATATGAATCCCTTTTAGGCGTGAATACTTATGCTTTATTAGGCACAAATACCCAGCTTAATCAGAGGATCTAATCATCTTTCGCATAAATACTAAGGCTTGCTTAGGCCAAAGCACCTAGCTAATCAATAATTAGACTTATTCATTTTTTTCCTCAAACTTATCTAATTATCTTTCGCATAAATACTAAGGCTTGCTTAGGCCAAAGCACCTAGCTAATCAATAATTAGACTTATTCATTTTTTTTATATATATATATTTTTTATAAGGCATAAGAATCTTTATTTTTGAACCCTAAGTGTGTAAGTGTATGAAGTGTGCATATTTCATCAAGGTAAAGATCAAGACTAAATTACTTTGACAAATTATCTTCCTAACTCTATAAATCAAACAAATAATCTTATTTTGACCAAGTATAAGAAGTCCTAATTTGGATTTTCCTATTCCTTAAAATTAACTTAATTTCTTACAAAGATAAGTCAAAATATTGTTTCTATTTTTCAAAAAGTTTTTAAAAGTAAAGAAAAGTGTTATTTTTTTTTATTTTTTTTATTTTTAAAGAAAAAGAAAAGTTATGTTAGACCCTCCCCCACACCTATCTCATGCATTGTCCTCAATGTATGAATTAATGCATAGATGCATGAAAAAGACGAAAGGGAAGGAACAGGTTACCTTAAGGTGGTGGTTCCGGTGGTGGTCTGATTGGTCCACGAAACGCGGCCCAATCAACTTTTCTTGGGTCTCGGAGGAACCCACCAGCACTATCTTTAATATGACCCACTAAAAAGATAAATCCATTAAGAATTTTTATTAAAAATTGAACCCCATCTAATGTCCAAATTCCATAATTGATTTTAGAGTCAAATTTGTCAACCACCTCGTCCCAGAATGGAGTATGAAATGATAGAACAGTTGACTTGGACTCAGGAAGGACAGGAACTAATACCGACTCAGGAAGGTGACTTAAGTCAAGTAAAGGTTCAAGAGTCGAAATTGGTTCAGAAATTGAGTCCAAGTCAAGAAGTTGAAACTCCAGTCCACATGTTTTCCAACAATGGAATGTGACCTAATATGGGTGATTCCAGTTCAGGAAGGATAGGTGGAGGAATCAAAACTGACTCTAGAATATTATTCAAGTTTGGTAATACAACAAGAGTCAATATTGATTCAGAAAATTGAACTGGATCACATATGTGAGAATCTAGGTCACATATCTCTATGAGTTCAATATCAAAAATTGGAGAACTTGCCAATTTATCCATGGGATTTTCAAAATTGTAAAGTTGGTCAAGTTCAACACGATCCTCAAATATAGGTGATTCAATTTCTTTAGGAATTGGCACAGGATCCAATGTTGACTCCGGGAAAAGATTGAAGTCAGGTGAAGATACCGGAGTCATAATCGAATCAGGAAATGAAATTGAATCACGAAGTTGGGGTTCAGGATCATAATCATTTTCAAGTTCTATTTCAAGAAAAAGAAAACTAGCCAAACTATCAATATTATTTGGAGTTTGGGTATGTTCACATGGTTGTTCTGAAATGGAATCTTGATTTCCAAAACTACATGACTCTTTGGCTCTAATAGAATAGTTAGTGACATCAGGACGGTGGGAACGTAGAGATTCGACCATCATATCTATGTCACGATTACGAGTGTTTTGAGCCTGAGTCATGGCTTCAAGCATCTTTTCATAGTGGATAGGTTCATTGTTTTGATGAAAGATGAAGAATTGTCTTGGAAGTGGTAGTGAAATTGTGAGTCCATCAAATTTTGGGATTTGTGTTTTGACTCACGCATACTCATTTCCATAATTGATGGTTTCCTATTTTGGACGGGTGGAACTGAGTATGAGTCTTGAACATAATGTGGACTGGGTGGAGAAGGAGGGCAAGGTGATTGGAAATTATGCTCTAGGGAGGTGAATCCCCACTGACTCGGTGAAGAGTTGAAATCATTATGGAAATTATAGTTATTAGATGGGGGGTATGGGTCATATTGATTCGGATAAGACCAATCCGGCACACTAGGTTGGTTAAAGTCATGATATGACGGGTTGGTAATATCCGAAAAAGAGTTTGATGTGTAATATGGATTATTATTATAGTTGAAAAAATTATTATTATAGTCCATATCACACAATAGAATATAAACAAAGAAAAACAAACAAAAAGAAAAAATTCTAGCCTAAGTTAGGGTAGACTTAGGACCTAGACGACTCCTAACTGGTTAGACTGTCCACGGGAGGTCTAATGTAGACTTTAACCACAAGCTAATCAGCCAGGTCAGGGCAAGGTTGGTGGGAGGTTTTCCGTCAAAGACGTTCCTTAATTAAATAACCACCAACCTTCGGGCTTTCGGCCCTCAATCCCTTTCCTAGACACTGATTTTGCAGGAGTTAGATTCCAACATTTTTCCCCCTTAGGATAATCTCCTAAATGAATCCGAGATGTCCCTAGGGCCAACGTCTACTTTTTATAAATTAGGCTTGGGTTAGTGAGTGCTTGGGAAAATGATTTGCGGGCTAAGGAAAGGGTGATAAAATCCCCACCTTATCTTATTTTACGGGTATGCCCTTAAAATTGAATTGTGCAAGTGTACAAGAAATATAACTAGGATACACTCAAAGCATGAAAATCAAGCAAGAGTTGATTCCTAGTCTACATGCAATGCAAAACGTACCTTGCCTCCAGCACTCTTCAACAGTAAAAGTAAATGAATTGAAAAGACACGTGCCTAGAAATGCAAATGTCTAATCAACTTTTAACGATTACAACCAATTTTACTGTTGACTTTATTAAGCAGGTATAGGGTGAATATTACAGGGAATTAAGTAATGCAGCAGAAGTATTTGCAGAATCAGAGACCCTGCAGAAAAATGATCAGTAGTTCACTCCTTATTGCCGCAAATTTGCGGCAAAAGCCAGGATTTTGCGGCAATTTGGAGGGATCCTGGTCTCTGCTTTCGAGAGCAGAGGCCCAGATCCACTTATATGTCACTGCAATGCAAAGTTCCTGTTTTCTTCAACCTATAACCTGCAACAGAGAAGAAAAATCGTTTAGTTCTAAAAGATTTGCAAGAAAAATTCAGATTTCAATAAAACCGTTTTACCCTCCCCGGCAACGGCGCCAAAATTTGATTGAGGTACAACCTGCACAAAGAATTCGAAATTATAGAACTTAAAAAGAGAATGTGCAAGTGCTCAATTCTTCCGCTATAGCAAGTGGCTATGCGGGTCGTGATCCACAAGGAGGGTTTGCGATGGAAGCTTTACAGTTCTTTATTGAAATCTTATGAAAATAAGCGAAGGTTCTTCTCTGTTTTTAAAGTTAAGAAAAAG